>REGM01000040.1:1996325-2017615 GCA_004194415.1 Aurelia aurita
GATGATGATGATGATGATGATGATGATGATGATGATGATGATGATGATGATGATGATGATGATGATGATGATGATGATGATGATGATGATGATGATGATGATGATGATGATGATGATGATGATGATGATGATGATGATGATGATGATGATGATGATGATGATGATGATGATGATGATGATGATGATGATGATGATGATGATGATGATGATGATGATGATGATGATGATGATGATGATGATGATGATGATGATGATGATGATGATGATGATGATGATGATGATGATGATGATGATGATGATGATGATGATGATGATGATGATGATGATGATGATGATGATGATGATGATGATGATGATGATGATGATGATGATGATGATGATGATGATGATGATGATGATGATGATGATGATGATGATGATGATGATGATGATGATGATGATGATGATGATGATGATGATGATGATGATGATGATGATGATGATGATGATGATGATGATGATGATGATGATGATGATGATGATGATGATGATGATGATGATGATGATGATGATGATGATGATGATGATGATGATGATGATGATGATGATGATGATGATGATGATGATGATGATGATGATGATGATGATGATGATGATGATGATGATGATGATGATGATGATGATGATGATGATGATGATGATGATGATGATGATGATGATGATGATGATGATGATGATGATGATGATGATGATGATGATGATGATGATGATGATGATGATGATGATGATGATGATGATGATGATGATGATGATGATGATGATGATGATGATGATGATGATGATGATGATGATGATGATGATGATGATGATGATGATGATGATGATGATGATGATGATGATGATGATGATGATGATGATGATGATGATGATGATGATGATGATGATGATGATGATGATGATGATGATGATGATGATGAGGATGATGATGATGATGATGATGATGATGATGATGATGATGATGCCTCATTTTACCAAGACTCCGTCAGGTTTATTTATATTGTCACGTTTCTCAAAGAAAGATCACATGTTACTGGCGACTATAGTGAAATCAGGCTTTACTATTCATGCATATTGTGTAATAATCTCTTTATTTTCAGGTTAACCCTTCACCAAGCGAATTACATATTCATGGTACGACAAGGAGATCAAGCAGCCTAATCGTCAAGAAGTATAGACAATAGTGGACAAGCAATAATAATGAATTAATGTTGGCAGCAGTGGACAAGTAATAATACCAATTACGTATTGGCAACGGAATTACTTTCAAATTAAACCTTCACGAAGAGAATTGCATATTCATGGTACAAAAAGGAGATCGAGCAGCCTAATCGTCAACAAGTATTGGCAGCAGTGGACAAACAATAACAATAAATTAATGTTGGACAAATAACAATACCAAATACATATAGGCAGAGACCATAAAGCATATCTGTTTGGTTTCGAAACAATTGCTAGATTTGCAATTTTTTATACAAGAGTTGATGCTGTTGGAATTTTAAAAAGCACATGATAACATTTATAAAGAAGTTAAGAAAGAAACGACGGGTACAACTTTTGATATATGATTTATGCTTTAATAGCATTACCGTTTTAGTTGCCGTAAGCAGACGTTACAAAGAAGATATGAAGAAGAAATTTTGTCAAATTGAGGATTCAAAATGTTTCATATGCAAAAATTAGCTTTGAGAGCAATACATTAAAGTCGTAAAGCATTTTCCAAAGAGAGGATTGTTTACAGTTTGTGATTTCACAATGTATGCAGTGCTACAATCAGCGTACCAAGAGGAATTGCAGCCTCAAAGAGACGATGGGAGAGAAAATAGAGGGAATACCTCGAAATACTCGCCAAGACCACAGAGGTAAGTGGATATTTAATTCTTTAAATTTTTATTCTGCAGGGTGAGTAAACAAAATGTATTCACTAGTTTGAAAAATAATACTTTGTTTCACGCCACACACCCACTAAGTCATTTTCTTTATGTTTTCTTTTTTCATTTGTTTGTACGTCTATTTCACATTGGATGTTAGGCAAATATAGTGGGACCCTGACTTGATAGCATGGGCGCGGTGATAGCATGGGCGCGGTGATAGCATGGGCGCGGTGTCTTGAGCGCTGGGGACTCAGGACGGGAAGCAGCGACGGCGGCAGTTGTTGTCGTTGTTGTTCTTTCGGCTGGGGAAAGCAAACTAAAGGCAGCATCTTCAAAAGGAGCGTGTTTTGTGATCCAACTAGAATCATCAAACTCGACAAGGTCATTTGAATATGTCCTTGGGAAGTTGCTGAGGATACGTTGCGATATTTAGAACCGTTGTTTGATCTCAGTCGAAAGTAATGAGGTTTCGAGAAAGCGTATTATTTTGAGGCAAAACATCTGCTTAGGCTCCCAGGCACTATATTTTTAGTAAACAAGATCACTCCTGCAGAACTGTGCTTGGTAGGCCAGAAGACCGTAAGTGTTTCAAAAAATATCTTGTAATTAAAAATTTGTAGATATCGTGTAAATTTCCAGCTAAGCTTAGGTGCTTAAGGTAGCTCTGCTTTCCGCTTCAGTGAGCAGCGAGTTGTCGTTTTGCAAAACCACCCTCTTCAGAAATCAGTTAATTTCTCCAATACTATTCGGCCTATCGAAAAGCGGCTAAACGGGTGTTGTTCTGCATAGTCTTGGCANGGGAAGACACAAGAAGCACTGAATGTCAATTAAACGAAAAGTTTGAAAGTATTTGTACTTGAATAACGTTTTACTAGCTATGTATTTTGAGATTTTGCTCTATTTAGACCCACATTACCCCACCCTACCCTATTCATAAGCCCTGTTCCATCTCTAGTAGAAGCCCGGGGCGGCAAACAGCAACTTGCATAGCAACAAAATGCTAAGAGAGTTAGGGTAGGGTGGGGTAATGTGGGTCTACGGGGTAAAGTGGGTCTATTTAGCTTTTTGCTAAAAATATCCTTCCTCGTCAGATCGAAGAAAGCTTGGCTATTTTTCTTGTAATGTCTACATAATAAGAAGCCTTTTTATATAAAACAGTCGTCTTAGATGTATCTCCATTCGTTTAAAAAAATAATTTTTGTGAACAGCCTACTGTGGAAGAATTTCACAGCCGAGAAGAACTTTCCCCTGCCAATGCTATTTTGCTTTTCTGGTCAATTAAATGAACATGAGGTAAAAGTTTGGTCTTTTAGAAGTGAAATAACGTTTATTTCAAAGTCATTGAAGCGATAATTATTTTTCTGCATATTTTTTTACTAAGTGGGGTAATGTGGGCCTACTGAGAATTCAGCCATAACTCAAAGTCAACGAAGCCTTGAATTGCTTAAAATTCGCACTTATATTCATCCTGCCACGTTGTTTTGTGTCTAAAATGTGAAAAAGGCTTTGCTTTTACTGCAAGTGCTGTCTTGTAACCAGTAAACGGGCGAAAACAAACTGCAAAAGTTTTTATTTGATCGTTACTATCAACTTCGATCACGGCCTTCCAACTCAAAACGATGGTGGATCACCACATAAGGTCAGCAGTTTTATTTTCGTCGCGGAAACGGATTTTTTTGTGATAAAAGGCAAAGATTGGCACTCTATCGAATAGGAAATAGTTGGGGAATATGATTCCATTAATTGTTTGAACCGTTTACCTTTCAATATTCCCCTATTATACGAGTTTTGAAAATAGACCCACTTTTCCCGCTCGTCGGGAAATGTGGGCCTATTTTAGTTGCCTGAAAAGATAATGTTTTAAAAATATTTAACTGCGTCTATCAGAGCTGAGATTTTTTGGGAAGACACAAGAAGCACTGAATGTCAATTAAACGAAAAGTTTGAAAGTATTTGTACTTGAATAACGTTTTACTAGCTATGTATTTTGAGATTTTGCTCTATTTAGACCCACATTACCCCACCCTACCCTATTCATAAGCCCTGTTCCATCTCTAGTAGAAGCCCGGGGCGGCAAACAGCAACTTGCATAGCAACAAAATGCTAAGAGAGTTTGTTTTTAATCAAAATATAACTATTCCGTTTAAATTATGCATTCGAATTATGATAATATTATTCCGTACATTTATTTTGCTAATTGCATAATGAAGCCGATCCAATGCCTAATGAAACCAATATAATGCAAGTGGAAGCCATTCTAATGCGCCGTGAAACCACTGTAATGCAGATTAAAGTTAGTCTAACAATCATTGAAACCTATGTAATGCTTGATGAAGACAATGCAATGCTTTACGAAACCAAAGTGGTGCTCAATGAAGTCATAACAAGATTTAATGAAACTTATGTAATGCATATTGAAGCTATTCTGACAATCAATGAAACCTATGTAATGCTTGATGCAGACAATGCAATGCTTTACAAACCACTGTGATGCTTAATGAAGTCAATACAATATTTAACGAAACTTGTGTAGTGCGTAATGCGTATTGAACCAGTCTAACAATCAGTTGAGACAATATAAATTCTAATGAAGCTAATGAGATGCTTAATAACATAAATGTAGTTTTATAAACAAATGTAATACATATATACGAAACATGTGCAATGCATATAACATTCAATAAAGCCAATACAATGTTTGATGAAACCAATGTAAGGCTTTAGGAGACCTGTCTAATGCTTAACGTGTATTGTAAATTTCAAAAAAGTACCAGTAAACACAAGCAGAGTACTTTTGTTGAAATAAGCCTCATGGGATGAGTGAGTACAAATAGATCTCAGTAACCAACAATAGCTATTTAATCTCATCACTTCAAGAAGAAATCCGTCGAGAATATAATCAACTACTTCAAATCAAACAATTATCGCACTACTGGAGACAAGTAGTGTCGCAAGGCATAAACACAGGCTTTGCTTTTTGAAAAACAATCGAAGAAACAATCACTGTTTGTCAAAAAACAATACCCAATTAGACCACACGAAACAGGAGACACGAAATTTCCCACCCATCACATAGACTTCACTTCTTACTTTTACTCGTGAGTTAAAAATGATCTATGAAGAGAGAAAACCGAGAAGAGGTAGAAATGAATGATCTTTATGATAACAAAATATGATTAATAAATTCATCAAAATCTCAGATGAACTGTTTCGAAGTTTTTAATCAGTAAAATAAACGACCTATTTGCCAGTGGAATCGCGCCAGGCATTCAGGTTAAGCAGAGAAGCAGCGATCGTTACGATATAAGACTTACGCATCAAAAATTGAGTTAGTTTGGAAAACAAAACATACTTTACTTGTGAAAGGGTTGTTTATATAGACCACATGCTCGACGATTTTGATCAATTTATTGATGGTTGAGTTAGAGTAATCTCTTGGTCAGCAGATGGACGTAAAGAAGGCGAGATAAACTAGACGAATCAGGCATTGTATAATCGCATTTCATTCGAGAGAATTTTGATGGGAAATCGATGAGATGGCTGGGTTATGTGACATGGAAAGCAAAGAAATATGAGGATTTTTTGCCAGATTTTGCCAGATTTTTGCAAAGGAAGAACGATTTTGATGTTACAAAATTTGGAAGAAATTAATTAATGAGGAGTCCTGCGGAAATTTAATTGCTGAAGAGATCTGTTAAATGACTGCGTCATTCTAGGTATGTCACAAGTTTCTTTTTAGCATGAAAGAAATAGTAGAAGTTTCGGTTCATGAGCTATTGAAATATGAGGGTTTTTCCACAAAGAAAGATTTTTATGTTACAAAATCTGGAAGAAATTAATTACCGAAGTGATCTGGGAAAAATAAATTGCTGAAGAGATCTAATAAAAGACTGTGTCTTTTTAGGTACATGCTAAAGTTTTATTTTTAGCACGAGAGAAATTGTAAAAATGTAGGTTCATGAGCTTTTAAATAGGATGATTTTGCAGAAAGAAGGATTTTGCTCTAACATAATCTGAAGTTTAATCAATGAGGACATTTGATGTTTTCGTCGTTTTAAGTATGTTAAAGCTTTATTTTTAGCATGAAAGAAATAGTAGATTCGATTGAAATTCAAAATATTAGATTTATGAGCTTCTAAAATATGTTGATTTTTGCCAGAAAAGAAGGATTTCGCTGTTACATAATGTGAATCCTAATTACTGAAGAGGTTTAATTTTGCCGTCATTTTAAGTAAGTTATTGATATTAAAAGCATGACAGAATATTGTATCTTAGTAGCATGATTCAGCTGAAACTTTTCAAAGAGAATTACTACCTAGTGTCCCAACAATATAACAGATTCTAGCGAATCTGGCGATGAATTACTCATTGAAATCTAGCAGATTGCATAGCTTAGCCTTAGAATCTTCACAAAAAACAAAATTCGATCAAAATAATTAATTCAAATTAATTCAGAGATTTGATGAAGTGTTGTCGAGATTTTAGAGGTGTTTTGTTTAACTTAGGCAAGGGCTAAGCTTCTCAGTCAGTGTTGTTTGATTCATAAATGTTTAAATATGCAATTCTGCACAAAAATAATCTAAAATTTTTGACGCAGAGTTAAAGCAAAGCATGGTCAATCACACTTCTTAGGATTTCTTATGAAGCTATGTCATTGCACCGAAGCTAGACTTATTACCTGAGTCCCTTGAATCTCTATGTTTTTTACTTGGATGGTATCACTTCAGTCAACAGAGACTCGTGATAATATACTGACAAACTTAACCCTATGTAGGCCCTCGCTAGAAGATCTTGTAGCGCTAATTCAGAATGTAAAATGAGCTTCTCCTTGGTATTTATGAAGTTTTGTTGATTAGCTGTTTGCTAGACGTGATTTTTGTTGAACTTAATCATTGCGAGAGAACGGTTGAAAACAGGTGTAGATGGTGATTCTATTGATGAATGGACAAAATAGGGCCATATTTTTCACTGTTTCACTGTCCCTGTTGAGGAAGATTTACCGCAGGGATACAAAGGACTGTGATAATCAGTCTACCACAAAGCGCCATTATATTACAGCACAATATACCTTTCTAGCTATTCTACAAAGAGGGTTGAGCAGACGAAACTGTTTTTAAAATTTTTAGAAATTTATCAAGTTTTCGAATGTACACAGTAGTTATAGACATCTCTCTCCGATCAATCGAACCATTCAATCAAATGTAGAAATTGTCCTTCGATCTAGATGTCCTTTTGCAAAACAGGGGTGGCGCTAGGTTAGGGCTACAGCCCCTGAGTCGGAAGTATCTAGCCCTGCTTCGGAAGAAATTGTGGGTTATTTTCAGAGAGAAATTGGAAAATGACGTATGGAAACTGCATTTTTTATTGATTTTAGCCCCCCTGTTGGAAGATTTCTAACGCCACCCCTGTTGCAGAATAGCTACAAGATGTATCTACTACTCAGTGCTTTTATATAAGCATCCTTAGATGAAAATTTCTAATCAAGGTCGTGCATTAAAGTTAAATTTACAATAGTTTTTTTACAAAAGATATATTAAAACAATAACAAAGAATAAACAAATCAATGTGAACAATAATTCAATTCAACATAGTTATGACCTCTGTAATGCAACTAATCTAATGGATTTAGCAATAAGTCATATTAAAGGGGATCTAAGCATACATAAGCCTTGGATAAAAATAGCGGTGCAAAGACAATAGGCCATGACACGCGCCGAACTATATTTGTGTAGCTGATCTATGTAAACAGGAAATACTAATATCTGATTGGACAGAAGTTGACCGCAAGTGGCTTGAGTCCCTTGTATATGTTTAGATTCCTNACCTCTATAATGCAACTAATCTAATGGATTTAGCAATAAGTCATATATTAAAGGGGATCTAAGCATACATAAGCCTTTGATAAAAATAGCGGTGCAAAGACAATAGGCCATGACACGCGCCGCACCATATTTGTGTAGCTGATCTATGTAAACAGGAAATACTAATATCTGATTGGACAGAATTTGACCGCAAGTGGCTTGAGTCCCTTGTATATGTTTAGATTCCCTTCAAACGGAAGCAATCGAATTTGAAATAATATTCTAAATTTTACAAAGCTTGAACTACTAATAATCAAGAATAACAATTATAGCTTAAGACAATAAATAAAACAATAAAACAATAAAACAATAAAACAATAAAACAATGAAACAATGAAACAATAAATAGATACACAATGACCAGGACAATATAAAAAGAATAATAGGTATAACTTATCATCCCATGGTAACATCTTACTTGAAGAGAAATGAAATTTTTATTGACATCACGTTACAATGTAGAACCTGTTATGACTTTAATTTTATTCATAAATATAATTATTAGAATTAACAACTTTCTAAAGTTATCTATTTCAAAAGATTACTTCTCGATGTGGCTCTAACGAATTAATTATAGGAAGAAAAGAGTTTCTCAGCTCTAAATTTTTTAATGAGTGTGTCTCAATATTACATGGCGTCTCAAAAAACGCAGGCACGTTTGAAAAATCGCCAAAATTCAGTAAACGTCTGGTAAAGTATAAAAACGAACTGGGGCTTTTCTGCATAGCATAGGTTTAATATGGTAAAGAGATTCGGATGCAAAAAACGAGAACATTTAGCACACTGAGGCCTTTCTGACTTATGTCGTCATCAGAGTGTGACTTTAAAACAAAACCAAATGTTTGAAGTTTTGTTTAGTTTTGTTTTAAAGTCACACTCTGATGACGGCATAAGTCAGAAAGGCCTCGGTGTGCTAAATCTTCTCGTTGTTTGCATCCGAATCTCTTTACCATATTTCGTAAGTACCTTATCTACCAAAGCATAGGTTTAAAAAGTTTAAAAAGATAGCGTAGATGCCAAGTAAATATTTCTTTGGATTGAATGACTTGAAAGGAACATTGGCAAGCTGCTTTGCTATAAGTCTACAATTGGCTTTTTTATATTGACTATTTTCAAAATTACAGCGTATTTATTTTTCAACTCGTATTTCATTTCATTTCATTTCATTTCATTTTTAATTATTTAATCACGATAACCCCTGCAGTCTATAGGGACTGCTTTACAGGGGACCGTGCAAAAAGACTACAAAGTAAAAACATAATTTACAAAATTTGTATGAGGTTGTGAGGTTGTCAAATTTTCAAATGATAAACCAGACGAGTAAAAACTGGTGATTGACACCATATCGCAGACATTCATAAACTATGGTTTAGGAATTACCATGGTTTTAATTTTTTCAAACTTTCCTTGAATTCTTGTTATAAAAGAAACCCTGAGATTTAGACAATAATCAAGATTTCAAAAAGTCAACGGTAGAATTATAACAAAGTAGCTAAAGTTCATTTCAAGCCATTCAATCAAATACAAATTCAATACGCTTATTTTTTGTAAGAAACTCTTTATAAGAAACTCTACTCTTGTTATGTATTTCCTTACATGGCCTAGCCAAAGCGAGCTTAGAACGACACAAAAACAACACGTCAGCTTTGCGAAAGCACTCAATTAAAACTAACACGAACAGTCGTAAACAACTTTAAATACCAAGCAGTTTATAGTTCCCTTGGGGTTCAACGATATTCAAATATGTTATATCAACACAATAACTATCTCAACTCTCAGATCGCTAAAAATTAAGACACTCCAGTACTTAGTTTTACTTTATCTCCACTTGCTTGCTCTGTCATATTACTCGAAAGGTAGTTGAGTAACGTCTAAACATTGGAAACGCTTCAATAAACTTCGTTTTGAAATTTTCACGAGGGCAAAGGAAGTAAACATGAAGATTGTTATGGAACTCATAAGAAACTCGTAAGAAACTCTGAGTACTCAAATTCTGATAATTTTAAGAAACTTCCAGTACTGAGTACTGGCTCAAAGATTTATGCCTATGCGGTAATGTATTCAGATAAAGATCACTGTTATAATTATTATAATTATTATAATTTTTATAATTATAATAATAATAATAATAATAATAATTATTATTATCATTATTATTATTATTATTATTATTATTGTTATTGTTATTATTATTATCAAATTATTTACAGTAGGTACAATATATAGTAATAAAATTAATCCAAATAAACTATTTACATACAAAGAAAAATTACAAAAAAGTGCATTTGTGATCCTCACTATCAACTATTACTTTCTAACTGCAGATCTTGCATGTGCAATTTTGCCCATTCCATTCTTTGGTCATCCTTTTAAATATTGCTGCTGAGTTTGCATTTTTTATAGTATCAGGTAAAGTGTTCCAAAGTAGAGCTCCTTTGAATACAAGTGAATTATTTCCGAATGTGCTTGCATTTCTTTTTGGTAATTGCAAGAGATTCTTAGTTCGTAGCTCATATTTCACAAGTTAAAATGCTCATTGTCTTTTGCAGGCCTTTTAATACGCAGGTGTTTTAATACGGCATTTGAGAATAAAAGAAAAATAATAATAATAATAATGTCAATGATCATCATATAAACATGTAACAAAAAACCTGCCACTATCAGTGATGTTGTAAGATCAATGTAAACAAACTTTGAAGTAGGAAAGGTGTTGGATTCAGTTAGAAGGAAGCAACAATTGTAACTCTAGTCGATGTAAGATAATGACTTTTTGAAGGAAAGAAGAAATTTGCATTCAAGGATTCTGTTAAGACAGGTGAATATCAAAGTTTGATTTTTGATTTTTGAATAATTATTCAATTATTTGGATTTTAAGATCAATATATAGCAAGAAAGGTATTATGTTTATTTAGAAGGAAGCAACAGTTGAACGTTTAATCGATGTAAGATAATGGGTTTTGAAGAAAGAAGCAATTTGCATTCAAGGATTCTGTTAAGACAGGTGAATTTCAAAGTTTGATTTTTGATTTTTGAATAATTATTCAATCATTTGGATTTTAAGATCAATATATAGCAAGAAAGGTATTATGTTCAGTTAGAAGGAAGCAACAGTTGAAAGTTTAATTGATGTAAGCTAATGGGTTTTGAAGAAAGAAGCAATTTGCATTCAAGGATTCTGTTAAGACAGGTGAATTTCAAAGTTTGATTTTTGATTTTTGAATAATTATTCAATCATTTGGATTTTAAGATCAATATATAGCAAGAAAGGTATTATGTTCAGTTAGAAGGAAGCAACAGTTGAAAGTTTAATTGATGTAAGCTAATGGGTTTTGAAGAAAGAAGCAATTTGCATTCAAGGATTCTGTTAAGACAGGTGAATTTCAAAGTTTGATTTTTGATTTTTGAATAATTATTCAATCATTTGGATTTTAAGATCAATATATAGCAAGAAAGGTATTATGTTCAGTTAGAAGGAAGCAACAGTTGAAAGTTTAATTGATGTAAGCTAATGGGTTTTGAAGAAAGAAGCAATTTGCATTCAAGGATTCTGTTAAGACAGGTGAATTTCAAAGTTTGATTTTTGATTTTTGAATAATTATTCAATCATTTGGATTTTAAGATCAATATATAGCAAGAAAGGTATTATGTTCAGTTAGAAGGAAGCAACAGTTGAAAGTTTAATTGATGTAAGCTAATGGGTTTTGAAGAAAGAAGCAATTTGCATTCAAGGATTCTGTTAAGACAGGTGAATTTCAAAGTTTGATTTTTGATTTTTGAATAATTATTCAATCATTTGGATTTTAAGATCAATATATAGCAAGAAAGGTATTATGTTCAGTTAGAAGGAAGCAACAGTTGAAAGTTTAATTGATGTAAGCTAATGGGTTTTGAAGAAAGAAGCAATTTGCATTCAAGGATTCTGTTAAGACAGGTGAATTTCAAAGTTTGATTTTTGATTTTTGAATAATTATTCAATCATTTGGATTTTAAGATCAATATATAGCAAGAAAGGTATTATGTTTATTTAGAAGGAAGCAACAGTTGAAAGTTTAATTGATGTAAGCTAATGGGTTTTGAAGAAAGAAGCAATTTGCATTCAAGGATTCTGTTAAGACAGGTGAATTTCAAAGTTTGATTTTTGATTTTTGAATAATTATTCAATTATTTGGATTTTAAGATCAATATATAGCAAGAAAGGTATTATGTTCATTTAGAAGGAAGCAACAGTTGAAAGTTTAATTGATGTAAGCTAATGGGTTTTGAAGAAAGAAGGAATTTGCATTCAAGGATTCTGTTAAGACAGGTGAATATTTGATTTTTGAATAATTTTACCAAATCATTTCGATTTTCAAGATCAATCTAATCTAATCATAAAATGTTTTTTTAAAGAAAGAAGCAATTTGCATACAAGGATTCTGTTAAGACAGGTGAATTTTAAAGTCATATTTTTTATTTTTGAATAATTATCAAAGCTTTTCAGTTGAAAATAATGAAGGCTTTCACTAATAGCAATATCAAGTCACAGAATAAAATAAGAGCTGGTGTGTGTCTTGAAAAGATTTATTATCAGTGTTGTTGATTATTGACTTTCATTATCAAGTGTATTTACGAAAGCATAGCCTCCAAATCTTTGGCATCTTTAAAAAAACATTGCACGGATGGTAAATGCATCTTCTGTTTGATTTAATGGCTTGACAGGAACTTCAAGTACTTTGCTATAATCCTATATGCAAAATTTCTGATATCTTGATTATTTTCAGAATTGCAGCGTCTTCTTTGCTTGGGCCAGTCTTGAAAATGTGACGTGATCAAATTGCTAAATCGTAAATTAAAAAGCTACAGCTTTCTGCTTGCAGCCATATTATAGACCTTCATAAACTATGGTTTTCTTGAAGATTGTACCGTTTTTCATATTTTGATTAGGATCTACGATTATTTTAATTTTTTTGAAAACTTTTCACGAGTTCTTTCAATAAAAAGAAAACCGCTGCAATTCTGAAACTAATCAAGATATTAGAAATGTTACAAATAGGATCATAGCAACGTACCTGAAGTTCCTTTCAAGCCATAAAATCAAACGAAAGATGCATTAACCATTCGTGCAAAGTTTTTTAAAGATTTGGAGGCTATGCTTTTTACGAATGTTTATGCAACAACAAGTATTCTTGAAGATTTATCAAAGCCATATGCTTTAAATGTATGTATCTGCATACATTGAAACGGTATTTTGACAAAGGAAACTGATTAAATTTTGTCAGAAAACTATGTTATGTATTTACCTGAGTTTTAAAACGTTATTTGACAAAGAAAACGGTCAATATTTTGTCTGGAAGCTTGCAATATTCTGTCTGAAATGCTTTACGCGTTTGGAAAAATTTTAACGTTACTTTGACAAAGGAAACCGATTAAGTTACGTCAGAAAATTATATTATGTATTTACCTGAATTTTAAAACGTTATTTTGACAAAGAAAACCGTCAATATTTACTCTGGAAGCTTGGAATTTTCTCTCTCAAATGCTTTACGCGTTTGGCAAAATTTAAACGTTATTTTGACAAAGGAAACCGATTAAATTTTGTCAGAAAACTATGTTATGTATTTACCTGAGTTTTAAAACGTTATTTGACAAAGAAAACCGTCAATATTTACTCTGGAAGCTTGGAATTTTCTCTCTCAAATGCTTTACGCGTTTGGCAAAATTTAAACGTTATTTTGACAAAGGAAACCGATTAAATTTTGTCAGAAAATTATATTATGTATTTACCTGAATTTTAAAACGTTATTTTGACAAAGAAAACCGTCAATATTTGTCTAGAAACTATTTTTCGAGTCTGCTTAAATCTAAATGTTATTTAGACAAAGGAACCCGACAGAAAGAAGTAAACAAAACCGAGGTCGCAACCTGAAATTAGGGCAATTAAAATTCGGCTAGGAAGAAAGAGGGAAGTTCAATTATTCATCAAGATTTCCAAATATTTTCAAGTGAAATTTAAAAGGATCAAAATCGGCAGACTTTGATACAAAAAAGTATCACACAACGGCTAATGAAATAACATGTGATATCTTATTGGTTTCAGACACACTTTAATTTTGGATTAACTGGTGCAAATTAATTTAGGAGTTGCAGTATTTGCCGATTTTGAGTTAGAGGCCTCTCTACTTAAGTNCCCCCCCAAACAATGTTGATTTGCAAGGTTATTGTCCTAGCATTTCATCAGAGTCGCGAAACGTCGTGTCATCCTCATTTTATCTTCACAGAACAAAATTGTTATAAGGGGGAGAGGGGGAAATCGCATAACAAGGCAAAATTAGCTGAGGTGTTCCAAGACTTTTGGCAGGCATTGTACACGCTTCGCTATTGTTAAGATATTACAATTCTATTATGTGCAAATTTCTTTTAACAATTAGGGAACTCCTTGTACTTGTGCTCTAAAGTTAAAATTCACCGTGCATTCAGTTATTAGTGGGTCTCGGGTTTCAGCTTTCGCACAAACTTGATGTTACAGCTAAAAATTGATGAGTTTACAGCGGATTTCTAAGATTAAAGTTAACAAATGCTACGTGTAACGCAGGTTTTCCGAGCATAGGCATCAAATCTAAAAAAAACACTACACGATTGGTTAATGCATCTTTTGTTCGATTTAATGGCTTGAAAGGAACTTCAGTTACTTTGCTATAAGTGTTCATTGGCAATCTTTGATATTGATTATTTTCAGAATTACAGCGTCTTCTATGTTTCAAACAGTTTTCCGGTTGTGACGTCATCAAATTGCTAAATCATGAACCAGAAAAGCTACGGATTTCTGCTTACAGCCATATTACAGACCTTCATAAACTATGATTTTCTTGAAGATTGCACCGTTTTTTCTCTATTAATTTAGGATCTACAACGATTTAAATTTTTGTCAAAGTTTTTCGTGAATTCTTTCAACAAAAAGAAAAACGCAATAATTCTGAAAATAATCACGGTATCAAAGATTGCCAATGACCACTTAGAACGAAGTACCTGACGTTCCTTTCAAGCCATTAAATCAAATGAAATATGCATCAACCAATAGTGCAATGTTTTTGAAAGATTTGATTCCTATGCAGGTTTTCCGGTCATCAATTTCTGATCGAGTCTGGTCATCGGTTTAAACTATGTACCGGGGTATTTGGAGCAAAATGACGTCATTATGTGTACATAAATAAACCATAAGAAAGCTTGACGAATATTGAAGGAAATGGAGAAATATTTCACGCAGCTGGCTTCGTGAAGTTTACATAACTAAAGATGACCTTAAGGCACAGTCGACGGAAAAATAAATTGCATAAGAAGTGAGAACAAAAAAGTATTTTCATTTTAACCTTATCCTTCAAAAGAAAATTACATCGATGTTGGCTAGTATTTTCAACAAAACATAAAACACACTTAGGTTGTTTAATTGTTCGTTAGACATAATTCATTTTGTGTTGAAAGAATGTTGTAGTGCTTTAGCAATGATGAAAATAAAGTTGTAAAAAAATGTCAAGGCCAAGTTTCAATAATAACATTTAGTTGAAATGTTACTAAAGTTTTGAAAATTTGTAACGACAAACGGAATGCCGACTTGCTAAATTTGGCTAGCTGATATTCTCACCTGCACATCTCACTACCTTTCCAAACAAACACAAAAGCTTCCATTTAGTTCAATCCATCTAGTGTCTTCATTTTGTTAAAGAAGTACTGTCACGCAGCTTATTGGCTCCTAAAAACAATGAGATTCTATTGTTGTACACTCAGTCACCATTTTCTTTGGTTTTATAAGGTTCCGAAGCATATACTTATCTTAGAATTTGCATACATCAAGGACATTTCCTTTCTTCTGAAGTACAAAATGGCGCCTGTTTGTACAACAATAGGATCCCACTGTTTTTATAAGCCAATCAGCGGCGTGATAGTGCTTCTTTGAACTGTCATAATTAATGTCTAGTTCAAGCTAGTTTTTAATTCATATTTGTATTAGTTTTCTGTTAAAATGAGTAGTATATATAGTGGAGTTGAGATAGCCCCTACAGTGAAAGCGCCGATCTCGTTTTCGCGCACGATTACGTCACCAACCTCGTTTTGAATTCGAGAGTTAAAATTAGCAAAAAATAGCAAAAAAGTATGAATATTTAATTTCCTTGAATCTCTGGATATTTTATGGTAATTTTAACTCTCGAATTCAAAACGAGGTTCGTGACGTAATCGAGCGTTAAAACGAGGTCGGCGCTTTCACTATAGGGGCTATCTCGACTCCACTATTTATACTACTAACGTGACGACCCTCCTAAACTGTGTAGCATGTTATGATGATGATGATGATCTACAGCAGTTTATATAGGGGGAACGACTGCACTTTAGCGGACCAACTTCACGTCATATCTCTAGGAACGTAATTGACCAAATACCCTTACTAACCCTTACTAAACCCTACCTCACTTCTGGCACATTAAACAGCTTTACTTTCCCACTTGACATAATCTGTGATCAATATGAGTTTGTCCATAACGAAAAGATTGACTGAACGCCTTTAAAGTAAAACTTACCAACAGCATGTCATTCTCATTCCATCTTCTATGTTTCCAACAGCTCAGGGAGAGATCTTTACGGCCTCACATTGCCATTTCCTAAAATCAAGCGAAAAGACTTCAAAATTTAGAGCTGCAGGTTTCAGGCCTAAAAGATGCCAACTAGGACTCACAACAGACAATTACAATTATGTCCTACTAAATTTAACTAAGTAAAAGACATTTAAAAATGTGCCGATTTGTATGTTAGTGGGTTTGGCGAAATGGTATAATTCCTTGGTTCTGATGTTTTTTACACTAAATAATAGAGAGTTTACGGCACCAGGACAGCAACGCCAGCTAGAATGTCATCTCGTATCCTGCAAATCAAGTATTGTTTCCTATATGCTACCTTTCTCTTACTATTCAAAAGACCAAGATGAAACGTCCTTCTTCACTTAAATGCCTGAGAACCATGTCTTTTCTTTAACAACTAACATTTAGAATGAGCGAGTCTACTTCGGAGGCCTAGATCTAAAGTACAGGAAGGCAGAAGTTCATAAAACAGGACAACTTCATAGTCTCTCAGAGGCCCTTTACATGAGAAATTTCAGCCGGTGCTAAGTTCAACACGGGCTGAGTTTTAACAGCATTGCTTATTTTGCTTTGCGTTTACATGACATCTCAACACGGGCTGAGATAAGGTCACATGATATGAATGCGGTCGCAAACAATAGAAGCAGGAATGCGAGCCCCATTCAAAAAGTTGAGTGATTGCGGAAATTGATTCTATTTCCTTGTTCACATTCTAATATTTGATTTCAACACGCCCCAAGCTTGCCTCAGTATCAGAAGAAGAACTTCAGTATGTCAAATCATAGTTTCGGTTTTCAAAACAATCTTCAAGTTCTTTCAGGTCTACTAGATTAATTGACAGATCATTACGTTTAACAAAACCAATCAGACACAGCCTAAGTCCTAAACAGCCTGCTTAGTTTGCTTTGTGTTAAATGACAGATACTCATAAAAAAGGTTCATATTTGAGTTAAAAGAACTATTAATACGCACCGCTGTGGGCACCTTGTCCCTACAGCTTGAACTTGTTAAACAAAGAATGCTTTACAAGAAAGATTGAATACACAAATGACAATATAATTGAAAACTGCAAATACGTAGACATGTGGAATGATCCATTTCCAATAAGTTAATTCAAACTTATTTATAAAACTTAAACCACAAAAAACTAACTTTAGGTGAATCAAAGTGGAAAGATTTCAATGCTTTTAAGGTTGAGATGATATCATTTTCAAGATATTTTAAATTGTGGTGAAGTTAATTCGGGCTATTTTTATTGGAAGGAAATAAAGTAGTTGTGATTTTTAACTTTGCTGCGGTTGCGAGCAAGGAATGACATAGGGAGATGTTTGCCTCTGGAGAGAGCCCGAGTCAGTTGCTTCTGGTCATGATCGAACCATGTAGGTGTGAAGTTAACACTGCTCCTCCTTATGGAAAGGAAACACAGCTGTTGTGATTTGGATCTTGGTTATCTTTGGAGATCAGTTGAATCAGATATCTTTGGTGATTATTGAATTACATAGGTATGCTTTGCAGCAAAGAAAGGAACCCGGTTATTCAAGAGCAAGATGCTTTGTATTCTCAGTGCAAGGAACAGAGCGTCTGAGCTTCACGTTCCCAGCCTTCATTCAAAGAGATTGAATCTCGTCAAATTTTAAAGGTATCGCAGCGTTATTGGCTCATGCATTTCCATCGAAATATATTTTGACAGATCAACATAGTATGCTACCTGATGTCTGAGCTTCCCTTGTGTAGCCTTCATTCAATGAGAATGAATTTCGTCAAAATTTGAAGGTACCTTCGAAAATTATTGGCAGTGCACTTCAATCGAATATATCTTGACAGATCAACATAGTATGCTAACTAACATCTGAGTTTTCATCGTGTAGCCTTCATTCAAAGAGAATAAATCTCATCAAATTTTAAAGGTATCGCAGAGTTATTGGCCCATGCACTTCAATGGAAAGCAATCCTGATAAATCAACATAGATGAACAATAAATAAACCACAAATGGAGGCAGCATTCCTCCATAATGTACCTGTATGACGTCACGAGAAACAAGAAGACTTCTTGATTCAAATGAGTGTATATGTGTTTGTTTGCAAGGAAAATCATCGCTATGAGCCTAGTTTCAAACAGCCTACAATCTCCAATTAGAATCTAATAGAAGTGGACGAGAGTGTTGATATTTTACGCAACAAACAAACGAAACTGGTCCTATACAAAACTAAAACGTAACTCTGAGATGTTATGAGGGTTGTCAAGACTTCTGTTGGTTTGAACGATTTTTAGATCGGTCCGTTTGCAAGGGAAATCATCGTTATGAGCTCTGTCTTGTTATTATTTATCAAACAAGAGGATTAAGCTCATCACAGACGTTTGAAGGTGTCGCAGGCAACAAAGTTAAATTCCAAACCGAAAGAAATTGGGACTGAAATATAATGTGCTATTAGGAGCTGAAATTAAAGAAGCATTAGTTTGTCGAGTCTAAAGATATCAGGACAGAAAATATATTGTGCTACCTGGAGCTGAAATTAAAGAAGCATTCTTTTGTCGAGCCTAAAGATATCAGGACAGAAAATATATTGTGCTACCTGGAGCTGAAATTAAAGAAGCATTCTTTTGTCAAGCCTAAAGATATCAGGACAGAAAATATATTGAGCTACCTGAAGCTTAAATTGGAAAGGTATCATCGATAATCTCTTCAGGTCTTAACTGGGAATACGAGATTGAAAACGAGAAGCAGAATTACGTTGATAAACATGGTGAACAATAGGATTAGACAATCAAAAGAAAGCGTGGCAGCAGAGTTTGGCAAGAAAGGCAAGCTGATGAGACTGATGGAACTGTGAGAATACTTTATAAAAGAAATTAAAGAATAGCGTATATTTGCCAACTCTTGCTTTAACGACAGATAATTCGAAGGAAAGTTTATAATAAGAACAAGAAATTCAAGAACAAATTATTAGAAGAGCAATCGCCTCGAAAAACAATAATTCAAGGTAATCATATTCATGCTACCGATAGATATCACGTCATCTACATATAACATCACAAGGCAATCTGACCAGTAACAAAGTCATCAAGATAAGACAATTAGACAAATAGAAGCACATTAAATTTGAAGAACAAGTTATTCGAAGAGCAATCGCCTCGAAAAATAATAATTCAAGATACTCAGATTCAAGCTACCAATAGATATCACGCCATCCACATACAATATTGCGAGGCGATCTGGCCAGTGGCAAAGTCGCCAAGGTACGACAATTAGACAAATAGACAAATAAAAGAACAACAAATTCGAAGAGCAATCCATTTGAGGAGCTATCAATTCGAACCACAATCAAACTCGTACCATTAGTAATCACGTCATCCATATACAACATCACAACGCAGTTTGGCCAGTAACTAAGTCATCGATATACAAGACGATAAAGACGGTTTAAGGCGATTTTGGTGCAATTGGGATTGAGCCAAAATGACTTTTTCAGTATTACAAAGCCTGCGGAGGGAGGATCAGTCAACCAACAAGTATGTTCAACTTCTAAGGTTCTTTTTTTTCCGCAAAATTGTTGTGATTTAGAGAGCAACAGTTAGACTACGGCTTAGCAGACCAGCTTTTGAAGTCGTCATGTTTCGCGTTATGGGGTAAGGGTTTTGAAAAGGTGGTTTTAAGGGTAGGTTAGGGAAAGTTAGAGTTAGTTAGGGTTACCTAAGGACTAGCAAGGGTGAGTTAGTCTTGAGGCTTTTCTTCTCTTTTCGCCTTGCTCCAAGCCCCACTCTCTTTTTAAGAAAAATGGAAAGGAAAGGGAGGAAGGAGGGAAAAAGATGAGAAAAAGGAGACTTTTCGTGCCCCTCCTCACTCCCTTTTTTCCTTAAAAAGTGAGCAAGGCTTGGAAGAAGTCCACTTACCGCCTGGAGAAAAACAAAGCCTGAAGAATTTGTAACATACATACGCACAACAATAAAGCGCAAACATACAAAATACCAACCAATTCAGAGTAAAGCGCAGGACACGTATCGTTTCCTGTGCAGAAAGAATTTGCGCAAAAATTATCTGATGCAGGTGTCAAATATGAAACACAATGCCCTAAAAAGTCTTTCTTCAAGTGACTCTCGCTAAACATTTTCAACGGTCATTAACAAAGAAACATTAACAAAGGGATTTAAAGAGAATTAAACATGTAAATAGAATTATGTCCTTCCTGTGCTGACGTGAACTATAAATAGTTGTACTACAAAACTTGGAATGTTTTAATTTAGGTCTGCTGTGTCTTTCATAAAGAAAACACACGAAGAAGTAGGTCAACAACATTAATAAACTGCTTCTCGCTAAAAAAAACCTTGCTTTCTTAAATAAAAGATAAAAACAGTCCTGTTCAAAATTAGAACTGCAGCAGTGCCCTTCAGCATTTTTCAACAAATAACTGTTTTCTAGGTTTATTACCTTTTATGTGGAACATACATTTAACAGTATATGCTCTGCTGCGCGACAAAAAAACATGACAAATTCCAAGGGTTCTTCTACTCTTTTGGCATCAGTATTGCCAAACTTTTTGAGTTGCTGGGAAAAAATGTCAGACTTCAGGTCATGACAGATGCTTAAACAATGTAGCAAAGAAAGTGCATTTGTAACAGAAAATAATCAGTCTATACAGATATCAGTCTTTTAACAAACAATAGATATCTCTAGATGACTTCATATCTATCTCTATCTTGTAATAAACCTTTACAAATTGTTAAATATATGTTGATTGTTTCAACGTGCGGCTATATTAAAGTAAATCAACGGGGTTTAAAGGCAACTTAGCTAGGGGGACTGGGTCCATGTAAATAGAACCTATTGTATTTGATGTTTTCGATCGATGAAAACAATAGGAACATAAGTGGCGCGTGCCGTTCTTTTGTGACTATGTTTAGACTAGATCGCTAT
>REGM01000040.1:2017775-2032970 GCA_004194415.1 Aurelia aurita
TAAAAAAAACCTTGCTTTCTTAAATAAAAGATAAAAACAGTCCTGTTCAAAATTAGAACTGCAGCAGTGCCCTTCAGCATTTTTCAACAAATAACTGTTTTCTAGGTTTATTACCTTTTATGTGGAACATACATTTAACAGTATATGCTCTGCTGCGCGACAAAAAAACATGACAAATTCCAAGGGTTCTTCTACTCTTTTGGCATCAGTATTGCCAAACTTTTTGAGTTGCTGGGAAAAAATGTCAGACTTCAGGTCATGACAGATGCTTAAACAATGTAGCAAAGAAAGTGCATTTGTAACAGAAAATAATCAGTCTATACAGATATCAGTCTTTTAACAAACAATAGATATCTCTAGATGACTTCATATCTATCTCTATCTTGTAATAAACCTTTACAAATTGTTAAATATATGTTGATTGTTTCAACGTGCGGCTATATTAAAGTAAATCAACGGGGTTTAAAGGCAACTTAGCTAGGGGGACTGGGTCCATGTAAATAGAACCTATTGTATTTGATGTTTTCGATCGATGAAAACAATAGGAACATAAGTGGCGCGTGCCGTTCTTTTGTGCTATGTTTAGACTAGATCGCTATATCTCCATTCATTTACTTTAAGCACTAGATACACAATATAACTTTAAATACACTTATTTTCTTATAAGAAACTGCTAACCAGAAACTCAACCCTTCAGATCGCCACAAAATTAAGAAACTCCAGTACTGGGAAACTATAACTTAAAGTAAATGAACGGAGATATAGCGATCTAGTCTAAACTTAGCACAAAAGAACGGCACGCGCCACTTATGTTCCTATTGTGTTCATCGATCGAAAACATCAAATACAATAGGTTCTATTTAGATGGACCCAGTCCCCCTAGCTAAGTTGCCTTTTAACCCCGTTGATTTACTTTAAGAAACTAGTTATTTTTATAAAACAAATCCTTAGCACAAGTTTACTTTATTTCCACTCGCTTCCTGTATCATATTATTTGGACGGTACTTGAGTAATGTCTAAACAATGGACAGGCTTCGAAAAACATTATTTTGAAATTGTCATGAGGGCACAGGAAGAAAACATGAAGAATGCTATGGAACCTTTAAGAAACTCGTAAGAAACTCTGAGTACTGAAAATCTGATAATTTTAAGAAATTGTCAGTACTGGCTCAAATACGCGTATTGTTGATTGTTTCAACGTACGACAAAATATTAAGCAATACATATACAATATAAAGTTAAATATAGAATATAGCCCAGAGTGTATGAGATTAAACGTTTCGAGCTTAACTCTTCATCAGCAGACAAAATGTTGACTGGAAAATGATAGTGCATTTTTCATTCTAAATGAGAAATGTAAGATTAAAAAAATTTTCTTTGAATCCAGCTTCTCGGACAGAAGTCATAGCTTATGTCATGATGCTAAGCTGGCACCTTCCCTTGCCATTTTCAAGAAAGATGTAATAAACTCATTGGTAGAACCTAATCTAAACGATTTGTTGTAAACAATTTCGTAAATGTATTGTATGTAATCTTTTCATCTGTAGTTTTTTGGACACAGCCCACTGAAAAGTAATCCATTTGGATCAACTTTGGACATACCGTGTATAAAAAAGTTAAACTAGAAAGAGAAATAGAATAGAAACTTAAAGTAATCATACAGCATCTCAAATGATAGCCAAGTCTTTCAACAAAACGGTGATACAAAGAATAAAGCATACGTCGATAAATGTTGATTTCAGGAAGCTAATTATCTCATTTGTGGAGTTTTTTTATCGCTCGGTACGTGGGGTGAGTGGCCGAGCGGCTTATACGGTTTCCGTTAAGTAAATGAAGTTAAGCTTGGTCGCGTGAGATCAAAATCCGGAAGGGTGACCATCTAGATGTCTGACCAAGCAACTCACTTCACCGTCCTTCGGAAGGGACGTTAAACTAGGGGTTCCATGCCTGGATGCAGCATGCACAGTAGGCCTAAATTAGCTGTAATATAGCTAGAAATCTTTCCAGCCTACTTAAAATAAAATAATGAATGAATGAAAAAAAAACTGCTCCACAATAAATCAGCAAAAAATGACAGTTTCTTCATTGAATCAAAGTTGAAAGCTATTGCTAAAAGAATCCGATTCACCTTGCTATCAAATACATGCAAAATGAATCAAATTGTATTTAATATTGATCATAAAATAATTGCTATCTACCAACATATTCAGTTTATTTACAGCCCTGCATCGAGACACCTGCTGTAACATTTTAGTTTCCTTGATTCACAGCCTCGTGAAGTTTTTTAAAACATAAGAGAACAAGTCGGTGTTTAATGCGTGAAGTAAAATTTAATTTTCGTCACAATGATAGCTACAAATTTAGATTCAAGATCAATGAGGTGAATATCAATACATTATGTTTCATTATTTAAATTTTTGCTGTTTTACGACTTTATAGCTAGCAGTTAAACAAATGGAACAATAATATGGCTTTTACGCGTATTTAGCAACATTTTCATTGACTTCAGGAACGTCGAAGTATGTACATTATTATAACCGTTACACTTTACTAGTTTCTTATTCGGTTATGTAGCATTTTGATAATTGGCTGTTACATAGTAACACGGTGGTTTGTACAAGATTGCATTAGCTGTCCAAAGTCGGTTTCTTAGTGGTGGGTGAGTGGCGGAGCGGCTTATATAGTTTCCGTCAGGTAACTGAAGTTAAGCTTGGCCGCGTGAGGTCAAAATCCGGATGGGTGACCTTCCAGATGCCTGACCAAGCAATTCACTTCGCCGTCCTTCGTAAGGGATGTTAAACTAGGGGTTCCATGCCTGGATGCGGCATGCACAGTAGGCCTATATTAGCTGTACTATAGCTAGAAATCTTTCCAGCCTACTTAAAATAAAGTAATGAATGAATGAATGCAAATGGGTTCTTACTGTAACACAGTAATCATAACGGACTCGTAGCGTGCATCCAGAAAATTACACGTTATTTCATAACATCTTGCGAATTTCACTAGTTGAAAGAACTCCGAAATACATATGCTTGTATTAGGTGATAAAACATTTGTATCTTACTCTTAGATATTTTACTATGGAGCATTTGATTTTATGTTGATGAACAAGTAAAACATTCATCGAATTTCAACATGCTTGCAAGTGATGTTCTCCCAAGAGGGCATCTTATTGCATCATACCTGAAGAAAATATCCTAACTGAAACAAATCCTAAGTATATACTTTGCAATAAATGACGGGATAAAACATGGAGCGTTTNCATTCATCGAATTTCAACATGCTTGAAAGTGATGTTCTCCCAAGAGGGCATCTTATTGCATCATACCTGAAGAAAATATCCTAACTGAAACAAATCCTAAGTATATACTTTGCAATAAATGACGGGATAAAACATGGAGCGTTTATCAAGCGATATTTTGGAGAAAAAAAAATTCATATTACGTTTGTTTAAATTTTATGATACAAAGGAAGGATTGAAGTAGTTATGAAATTTCACAGTTCATGACAAAATCGCGAATAACTGAGGAAGGTTAAAAAATAATCAACTTTGAAGTTTCGATTCTTAAGAAGTATAATTGTCATTTTTTTAAGAGAAGTCTAAATCCTGTAAGCTATGTGCAAGAGCAATCAATTTATAATTTTAAGTTTCAAAGAAAATCCTGAGAGCCAAGTGCAAGGGTAATTAATTTCAACAAAATTCATTTCATCTAACAATGATATTTTAATGGCTTTACCGAGGTGTGTCAGATAATCTTCCCAGTATGTGAATAAAAGTGTATCTACATTATATCAATATTTTTTGCAGTAGTTGCGATGGACCGATAATCTAATGATATCAAAGTAAACCAGGTTTCCAAAAGTCGTAATACTTACGTAACAGTCATGTGACCGAATAATTTCGTAACAGTCATAGTTATCGCTACTTCTACCTTAAAGAGAATAACCTGAGTTAAAAGATGAGATCTCGTAGGTTTATAAATAACCGATTGTATTTGATAATCCAGCAAGTGGGCAAAGAAAGCAAAGCCAAAGAAAACAATGGCGTGTTTTGGTTTTTCTTTATCCTATTTATAGACGGGCGCCTTATAGCTCAGGGCATTCACTTTAACCACGGCTTCCCTTACCGCTCAAACTGCGATTCAAAACATTACAGATCAAAAACAGGACTTGACCTTCTTACCTCGATCTTACCATGTCAGTCAGTCGAACTAGCAGTCAAACATGGTCGTGATTCTAAACATAGAATAGCTTCACTCAACCAATTGAATACTCAAATACCTCGTTGCTGTCAGGTGTAAAGCTTAAAACGATGGCACATTCTCTGCTGCGATTTTTATTTCTCTTTCTTTTTAANGTGTTTTGGTTTTTCTTTATCCTATTTATAGACGGGCGCCGTATAGCTCAGGGCATTCACTTTAACCACGGCTTCCCTTACCGCTCAAACTGCGATTCAAAACATTACAGATAAAAAACAGGACTTGACCTTCTTGCCTCGATCTTACTTTTATGTCAGTCAGTCGAACTAGCAGTCAAACATGGTCGTGATTCTAAACATAGAATAGCTTCACTCAACCAATTGAATACTCAAATACCTCGTTGCTGTCAGGTGTAAAGCTTAAAGCGATGGCGCATTCTCTGCTGCGATTTTTATTTCTCTTTCTTTTTAATAAACAATGATTGAAATGAACTTCGTCTTCGTTTTCTGCAATTTTGCGATTTTGAATAAAACGCATTTAGCAATAAGAATATCCACAAACGTTAGAAAACGTACTTGAAGTATATTATTTTTCACCTTTTTCAGTATTTCACGCTTTCCCTCCTTTAATTCATAATTTTTATCACTATTTAACTTTACGATCAGTAAAACAATATATCTTCATTTGCAGACGTGACGTCCACGGCATGTATTCGACTTCAGCAAGCCTCGGTTGCAATATTCCGAGCAATCAAGTTAATTCAAACAACGACGAGCACTATGGTAAGTGACGTCACCATTAATTATCATTATGTATACCGGGTTACTCAAAAAATGTTTCTACATTTGCTGAAATGCATAATCAGGAATTACCAACCAATTTTTATAAGCTTTACATCATTTTATGCGTAAAAAGATAAATTAAAGGGTATGTTTCAACCAGCATGCTTTGCGCGTGCCATCTCTTTGTTGGCCTTCGTTGTTGCCATTTTCATGACCCATGAAAATGGCGACTACAAAGAGATGACATGTGCAAAGCATGCTGGTTGAAACAAACCCTTTAAGTGCAAAGACTAAAGACTAACCTCACTAACATTGGTCAAACCCTTGTAAAACTATTGGTGGTTTTTCTTGGAAGCTTTGTCTGAAAAATCTTGACAGTGAGCTAAAAAAAATTAAATAAAAAATTGTTGAGTATTTAAAGCGACGATAATTGCATGATTTTCCTCTAAAAGATTTAATTAAGTAATTCTCATATTTGTTTAGGAAAGGATAAATATTTCATATTTGTTATTCCTAACAAGGAAGTGGTTTTGCTTCATGCCATTTGTTTTGAAGTTGAGAGGAAACTTTCTCAGCTTTTGTCAAGCTTTTCAAAAAAGGTTCGAAACACAGCTTTTAGAAATATTTGAACGATTTTAATGAACTAAATATTTGTACCCAAATGTGCCTATCCACTATAAATTCATCTATAGATTATTAAAGTCTGTCTCAAATTAGATGTCACGTGAGATTTGCGATAACGCAAAATCGCCCATGCAAAACACTTCAATTGCTTTTGTTCGCGGGCATTTTCGCGTGACATCTAATTTGAGACAGACTTTAGAATTGATGGAAATTAATGATTTTACAATTCGGCAAACGCATACATTTTTCTTTCAATCTTTAACAATTCTATAGGGATCCATCTTGGACGCAATGCAGAACGTCAATAGACGATAAGGCTAAAGATGGCGGGAGGGAGCTTTTTACTAAGATGCAATGCGTCCTAATTAAGAATCCTTAACGATTCTATAGGAATTCAATAAAAGAACGCGATGCGTCTAGGTAAAAAGTTCTCTTGGATAGCCACCATACATATCGTTATCGTCAATTGAAATTCCGCTGTTCCTATAACACATAATAATATCAATCATAAAACGTAGGACTGGCATTTAATAACCAAATAATTGAACCACGGGAGTACAAGAATGAATAGAAAGAAGAGAGGGCTGGAAAGAAGATAATATGATATACCCAGGTGTATTGAGATGAATTACAGGTGGATNAGGCTAAAGATGGCGGGAGGGAGCTTTTTACTAAGATGCAATGCGTCCTAATTAAGAATCCTTAACGATTCTATAGGAATTCAATTAAAGAACGCGATGCGTCTAGGTAAAATGTTCTCTTGGATAGCCACCATATATATCGTTATCGTCAATTGAAATTCCGCTGTTCCTATAACACATAATAATATCAATCATAAAACGTAGGACTGGCATTTAATAACCAAATAATTGAACCACGAGAGTACAAGAATGAATAGAAAGAAGAGAGGGCTGGAAAGAAGATAATATGATATACCCAGGTGTATTGAGATGAATTACAGGTGGAATCAATGGGGCATTCAAATTGATTTAAACAGGTTGCCAAAACGAAGATTTGATAGGAAATGCGGCCACATGAAATTTAATTGAAACGTAAGTTGCTAATGCTTGAAAATCAAGGAGATAAACAGAAGGCAGCAAAAATTGTTTGCTTCATCGAGAGAAAATTTCTCGTTATATAATAAATAAAGAGACAACACAATTAAGGTGAACTTAGGATTGATTTAAAATGGCGCATGTCACCAATGTAGTTGGAGTTGGGTTGGTAAAAAGGAAGTCAAGCAATTCGGTAAATGGTTTAGAATTGAGCATGAATTCAGGAAAATTAGGACCACCAGGTGAGATGATTCGAGACAATTTTCTTAATTATCTAATTTCTAGTCTTAAGCTTGAACAGCATAGGTATCAAGTCTTTAAAAATGATTGTGCAAATGTCCGTAGGGCACTGGTGGGATTTATCAAGCTCAAAGCGATTGAAATGATAATGGTGCTGACTTGAAGAGCAATGGTCATGGAAGCTTCCCTCGAGTTTGCGTCTATTTTTGAAATATTTCAGGGCTGATCTGGATGTTGAAAGCAGAGTCCAGAAAAGTACTCTGACTTCCTTCGTACAAAACAACGTTTTTGTTGGAACCTTCCTTAATTTTAATACAAAATGGGCGTGTTTAGGGTGTGGCATAGGTTATTCCTTTGTTTTCAGAACAGTGAACGTGTGACCGGAGTGTTTTGCTGTCAGCAAAAAATTAAATTTTATGATCAACTCTTTCAGTTTCGGAGTTTGCATCAAAACAAGGTCACTTTGAAAAGTAGAAATTCCCACAAATGCCAAGTTAAGGCTGATTTCCAGTCAGTGGAATTTTCCGAGCGGGCGGACTTTTAAACAATCAAAAGTCATTCAACCTTAAATTTCTATTCAATTGCGAAGTGACATTTTCTGTCGTAAACAAAAGAATTTCCGCCCGCTCGGAAAATTCCACTGACTGGAAACTGGGCTTTATAGATAGATTTTACGATATCTTTTAAATCAATTTGAACCTCGACGCAAATGAACAACAGAAATTTGCAAGATCGGTAATTTAACAAAATCTTAGTAATTTTTCAAAAAATGTCCACTTTTTTGGGTCACACGGCAGAGATGTTTTAATTCTTCGAGCCCGAAAGAATTCCTTGCTTAAGTTCTTGGCCACCCATTTTGATCTAAATAGCAAGATTTAACGACTTACAGGGTATAGGATACGCAATATTGTCCTGAAATCTTAACTTCGAGAAAAAGTGCATTGTTTTCTTGCTGTCCTTTATATACCGGGTGAGTCAGAAAAAACGTGGGGTGTTTAACAAGCCATATTCCGGTGAAAAACAAGTCAAATCGGGAGTGTTGAAGTTTTATATTGCAGAAGAAAGGTTGAATTAGTTTTAGAAATATAGTTTGTTAAAATCGGTCATTTCTTTCCTTATTTATTTGCGATTTTGTGATACAGCCATTTTGATGAAAAGTATCGCTAGTAAAAGAACTTTTTACATTGCTAATAATGACAATTAAATGACTAGGGATACACCATAAGTAACACTATTTTTTCCTTTTGTGCTCTAACACAATGCATGCATTTTTTCAATTTTTTGATGGAGAGAAACAATATGTTTGTCATGGTTTAGAAGGTCACACGTGCATGAATATGAATCTAATTGAAGGCCTATTTTAGCAATCTTGCGAAACACCATTTTACTAAAATCGCTTGTAATTATGGAACGGAAAGACCGATTTCAACCAAATAAATTTTCTAATCTAAGGTAGCCTTTTTCCTAAGCAATAAGTTTAAAAAAAACGAATTTGCGAATTAAATTGCATCAATAAAAATTGGCAAACACCCCACGTTTTTTCTGACTCACCCGGTATATATATATATACAAAGTAAGTCTGAAAAATCTTGCAGTTTTTGAACAATGATTGAACATTTTAAAGTGGTTTTAGAGATCCGAATTGCTGTGTTTCTATAGCGGAGAGGAAGTGAAATAATAATTTGCAAAAACCATGTTTTGGTCTATTCTGTTGAAAATTTAGGAAACATTATGCAGAGCCATTGTGGTCTATTCTGTTAAAAATTTAGGAAACATTATGCAGAGCCATTGTGGTCTATTCTGTTAAAAATTTAGGAAACATTATGCAGAGCCATTGTGGTCTATTCTGTTAAAAATTTAGGAAACATTATGTAGGGCCATTGTGGTCTATTCTGTTAAAAATTTAGGAAACATTATGCAGAGCCATTGTCTGTCTTAATTCAGTTTTTTTCAGAATGTTTTTTAACTTTGCAATTCAAAACAAAAGGTTCTATCTTACAAGATTCAGAAGAACATTGTGCAATGTATCTACCACTAAAACAATTTAAGATCTAAGATTTAAGATTTAAGACAATTTAAGATCAGTAGGAGAGCAAAATATTGGCAAAAATTAAATTTTTCAAATTGTGCAAGTTTTTACTCATCCAGTATTATTTGTTTTTTATTTCCCTTACCTTGTCCATAATTAATCAAAATAACTCCGCCCAAAGATAATTCTTAATTGCGCAGTCAGGGTATAGATGTTCAATGCACGCTTCTTAATTGCTCGCTTGAAACAAGCCACACGTATGGGAAATCGCCATACAGAGCAATTCAAATAAGTTGCTTGAGATCTATCAAAGAGAAATCCAAGGGCGTATTCAATACACGATTACGCTAAAGATGGAGGCCAGGAACTTTTTACCAAGATGCATTGCGTTCCAATAGACAATAACGCTAAAGATGGCGGCTGCAAAGACTCTGTTATCTTTTGCTGCAAAGAATGCTGGCAAAAAGCTCCCCGACGACCACCTAACGATATAGACATTTTGGTCTGCCGTTTCGACTAGCTAGCTTGAATTCGAATCGACTATGAATTCGAATGCAAAATTGTTCGAAAGGAAACATTTCCAAAGCAGAAAAAGTAAAGTTTTGATTAGAATTGAAGTTTTAATTAAAGATTCAAGTACAAAATTGTTCTGTTTGTTTACATTGATTCCCTGTTCCACAGCTGGCTAGTCGAAACAGCAGACCAAAATTTTCATGTCGTTAGGAGGTCGTCAGGGAGCTTTCTACCAGCATGCTTTGCTCGCCGCCATCTTTAGCGTAATCGTCTATTGAATTTTACCAGGAAGGTTGCCATGAAATTACATTTAACAAACATGACTAATTTTCAGAGCTTTTAAAGGCTTTCTTTATTGCAATGAGCAATGACTAATGGAACAACAAATTTCTCGCCAGTTTAAACCAATCAAAAAGGTAGCATATGTGGAAGCATAATTGGTTTTTTTTTCTTTCTTTATATATTCTAATAAAAAGTTACAATGACATATTACTAATTGCACTACTTACAATATTACTGTACTATACTACTAAAACAATACCACAGGGAGCAAAAGGCTGTGTCTACCCTGCAGCCATTACATAGAGCTAAAACTACTAATGTATACAATAAGCGAAACTACTACAAACAAAAACAAGCATAATGCAAAGAAAAGAAAAACAATTACTTTTATATCTTAATTGGTTCTTCTACAAAGTGATCCAAAAAACTTCCAGAGCAAGACCGCACCGCATTAAGTTTCTTTAAATCAAAAGCTCTTGTCACGTGCTTTGTAATGACCAAGCAACATCTCTAATGGTAGCTGAGCTTTCGAGCTAAATGCTGATAAAAACGTTTTGTTGATAACGTTTGGTCTCAGAACAAGTCACGATGCAGCTCGTGAAGTTGTTTTTGGGCCATCCGGTATTAGCCTAAAAAGAACATTTGAAAATTGATCTTGTAATCGAGTTTTTGTGATTTTTAAAACATGTTTACACTATTTTCGGACAACAGTTATTGGAATACAGCAGTCTATTACATTATTTTGCTTGTATCTTTGATATTCAAGGCGCGTATTGATCTCTTATTCAGGATGAAGAATCAGATATTTGATCATCTTCATTCATCACATCAATAGCTCTTTTAGCTATTCTACGAAAGAGTCTGGATCGAGCGACTCGAGCGAACGTCTCTGGATCGAGACGACGTCTGGATCGAACATTTTAAACAAAATTCTCGAATGAGTGGCGTCACAGCTTCTATCACCGTTGTGCAAATTCTTCAGATTTCTGCAAAATGTATAAAATTATCGTTCGATCCAGACTCTTTCGTTGAATAGCTAAAAGGTGGATTATACTTTAGAAACCAGACTGCTCATAAATATGTCGCTGCTGCGTGTTGTTGGTTACGTAACATGAATAATTAACATAATATATTTCATATAACCATGGTAACTATAAGCTAAAAGAGCATGCAAGCATAATGTGAATGGACAAAAGTTACCTAGACAGCTCCTTCGCTGCGGTGTTAACAATTGATTGTGTCTGGTATCATGCATTATCTATCAGCCTGAACAAACAGAAACAATGTAAAACGAAAACGAGCCCACNTGTGATTTTTAAAACATGTTTATACTATTTTCGGACAACAGTTATTGGAATACAGCAGTCTATTACATTATTTTGCTTGTATCTTTGATATTCAAGGCGCGTATTGATCTCTTATTCAGGATGAAGAATCAGATATTTGATCATCTTCATTCATCACATCAATAGCTCTTTTAGTTATTCTACGAAAGAGTCTGGATCGAGCGACTCGAGCGAACGTCTCTGGATCGAGACGACGTCTGGATCGAACATTTTAAACAAAATGCTCGAATGAGTGGCGTCACAGCTTCTATCACCGTTGTGCAAATTCTTCAGATTTCTGCAAAATGTATAATAAAATTATCGTTCGATCCAGACTCTTTCGTTGAATAGCTAAAAGGTGTATTATACTTTAGAAACCAGACTGCTCATAAATATGTCGCTGCTGCGTGTTGTTGGTTACGTAACATGAATAATTAACATAATATATTTCATATAACCATGGTAACTATAAGCTAAAAGAGCATGTAAACATAATGTGAATGGACAAAAGTTATCTAGACAGCTCCTTCGCTGCGGTGTTAACAATTGATTGTGTCTGGTATCATGCATTATCTATCAGCCTGAACAAACAGAAACAATGTAAAACGAAAACGAGCCCACGTTTGAAACCGGTCAGTTTCCGCTTCGAGAATCAGAAAAGCGGCCTAAAAGAAGCTGCGAGAAAAGGGCAATCACTCTGGACAACTTGATAAGCCCTTTTGCAGATCGTTGAACGCTGTTTTGAGTTGGAGAATATGTTGAACAATAATATATAATATATAAGGCGCAGACGCCATTTTGCGAGAAGGCGGGAAGCGAGAGCGTTTCCGGTCAGCCTCGTTTTGCATTTGTTCTCTTTGTTATCAGTCTGTTGATTTCCTGGAGCGATATCATTCCTATTCAAAAACTAATGTTATTTCGGACCTTTATCTAATGCCATACAGTGACAAACTGTCTATGTCCAATCTTGGCTTGAAATCTTCAATGCTTTTTGACTTGCAAGGAAAAGTCAATCCCTTTGAACTCAAGGAGCCTACGGAGGGAGCATGCATCATACTTGCAATGGGTATAGTCGGCCTGCGGTTCCTTCGCTGCAACGTCAACCATTTGACTTAATGTGAACCCATAAGTTGAATTCAGACTTAGTATCATGCCGTATTTATGTGTAAAATGGAGACGCCATAATTTTTGGAATCCTTGAGATATTTCAAATTTCCCTTGAACAGGCTTAAATCAACATCTGTAGAATAGGTTTCTTCAAAATTTTCTGAAAATTTCAAGAAACCTAGTGTCCTTGTTGCGTTTAATGAAGGGTGGTAAAATTGAGCACTGTTTTGAGATCGATATCGTATTTTGCGCTTCCGATCAAAATTTACGCAATCTGATTTGTCTGAAAAGATGAGGCTGGACGAGGGTACGTACGTTAGAAATGAGCAAAAGATTCGGGACCTATGCTATATAGATTCTGCATTTTACCGCTAATCATAGCAAACACCAAATAATCTAAAAAAAATGCGGGCAATTCAGAAAAACAAGCAATATCACTCTAATTGCAAAAGTGCCCAACTCTGTAAGCTGGAGAGGATTTTTCAAATAACACGACTAAAAGAAGTAAAGTTTTTGCCAGTTATTTTTAAGGATATTTCAAATCAAAAGAATGGAAAATTCCAAAAACATTGCACGATTGGTTGATGCATCTTTCGTTTCATTTAATGGCTTGAAAGGAACTTCAGGTACTTTGCTATAAATGGTCATTGGCAATCTTTGATATCTTAATTATTTTTAGAATTACAGCGTCTACTATGTTTCAAACAGTTTTCTGGTTGTGACGCCATCAAATTGCTAAATCGTGAAACAGAAATGCTACGGATTTCTGCTTACCGCCATATTATAGACCTTCATATACTATGGTTTTCTTCAAGATTGTACCATTCTTCCTGTATAAATTTATGATTGACAACGAATTTAATTTTTTTAAAGCTTTTCGCAAATTCTTTCAATAAAAAGAAAACGCAATAATTCTAAAAATAATGAAGATATCAAAGATTGCCAATAAAAACTTATAGCAAAGTACCTCAAGTTCCTTTCAAGCCATTAAATCAAACGAAAGATGCATCAATCAATCGTGCAAGTTTTTTAACGATTTGATTCCCATGCTTGAATTTGCAAACCAACCGGCTTTGAAGTTAGACATCTCACTAATAGGCTGCTAGTAGATTTGCAAGCGATACTAAAACCCTGTTATGGACATTTTCTATTTTGAAGAAAGCAGCTAAATTAAGGTGATTATGGAGAACAAAGGAAAGGACTTAAAGCGAGATGATTCGACAGGAAACAGCTGCCAGGAGAAGAAAGTGAGTTTGCGGAAAACATTTAGCCAAAAATGGAAAACATAGGAAGATGAATGAATGAAGTTTCAAGTGTCGCAAACAGGGGGGTCTAACATGAACTTTTTATTTGTATCGAAAGTCGGCATTGGGGCAGCAAAGAAAAGGAAACATTTTGCCAAAAATTGAAAACATAGGAAACTACTCTCAATGAATGAATAAAGTTTTGAAGTAAAGTAAAGTAAAGAAAGAAAAGTTGTTGTTTTTATATAGTATATAAAAAAGTGTGTATGTTGTTATACATAGTATTGTTTTATCTATATTATGAAGTGTGTCAAACAGGGGGTAACATTAATGTTTTGTGATTCAATTTCTGTTCCTGTTTCATTTCACAGAACCGAATAATTTCGAGGAACAAAAGTCGTCCTTACATTTTTCTCAGGTTAATTTTGGCTTGAAAAGGGAGATTGATAAAGTCCTTAAAAGGTGCACACGGATAGATGATTAAATTTCAACCTACTTTGCTGCTCTGTTTTGTTTACATTCGTAATGGGCCTAGCCAAGTAACCAAAGCTACAAGCAGTGCAGAAAACTCTCTAGAATTTCCTTACTAGCCTTAAAGACACATGGTATGTGGCTCAGTGGGGGTGTGGTAGAAGATTTGAATAAATTTTCTATCATGGCTAGTGGTTTTTATTGTCTCTGTTGCGTCTTGTTCACTGCCATCTTGATCACCGCATCCACCACAGCTTTGCTTCGGATTTCTGTACGTAATTGAACTGAATTTTCACGCAACATGTAGACTCTGATTTTGCATGTGACCCATCCATATGAGCCTTTCAACTCATTAAAATTACACAGGAAATATCTTAACTTTACTAATTTCCTCGTTTCGCCCTTCCTGGATTATCAGCTGCACTTTTTGAGATTCAACACTCAACTTAGAAATAGAAAATGTCTGATAAAATCAGGGCAAATTTTAGTGTGAAACGCCTCGATTTGATTCATTTTGGCGGAAATGTTCAAGACAGAAAAGATGTTCAGAAATAGTTTGAGCAAGGAGATTGTTTCAGCTGTTCGAGAAAAGATTTGCTTCAATTTTTCACTATGAAACAAAGGAAGGATTTTTAGCAGATAATTCGTTGTAGAGATAAAGAACTTTTCTGGTTAAAAAGAGATCTTTGGATTCGGCAACAAGAATATCTTCTCTCATGTAAGTCGAGTTATCAGAAGCGAGGGGCAAATCACTGATTTTTTTTTCGTACACCTTCATTGAAATCACACAAAAATCACACAAAAATAACACAAACTCACAAAAAAATCACAAAATCACAAAAATATCACAGAATCACAAACAAATCACAAAAAATCCCACAAAAAATCACACACAAAATCACAAAATCACAAAAAATCACAGAAAAAAATCACGTGATTTTAAAATCACAAAAATCACGTACACTATTTTGAGAAGTGATTTGCCCCTCGATCAGAACTTTGATAATTTGTTCTTTGTCATTTCTGGAAGATATCCGTTGGATAAATATTGTACCGGGCTAGTCAAGAAAATGTTTATGCGATTGAAAGCCTGTAGCTCTCAAACTACTTATCGGATTCCTACAACTTGATAAATACCTGTGTAGCTAACATATCAACTTAGATAAGACAATTTTCTTTGCTGAAATCGGTCGTATCGTTCTCATGTTGCAAGCAATTTTATGAAAATTCTTCCTCTCAAAATCCTTCAAAACAGGCCTAAAGTCCTTGATCAAGTTTCGCTCTTTGACTGAACTGATACCGCTACAACTACTGAACTGATACC
>REGM01000040.1:2036657-2083459 GCA_004194415.1 Aurelia aurita
AATTTTAAATGTTATCTAAATTATCATTTTCAAAGACTTTAAATCATTCCAGGAGAAGGTGGTATGAACCAAAGAATCACATGTTAGCAAAGTTTTTTGTATTGATACAGACGGCATGACGTCACAGCAGCGTTGAAAACACGACGCCATCTTGTTTTGGGGTAAATGTTCAGAAAATTTCTATAGGAATCTATAGGAAATTTGCAAAAAGTTGCATAAAATTGCTCCTCTATTCTACCTTGCGATAGTGAGTAGGGAAAGGATAGGTAGCAATTGTCAGTCAGACCTAAACCTATGAAATAAGCACACGAACATGCTGTTTTTAAAAGCAAAGCAAAAATTTAGGACAAGAAAGTTGTGAGAAACTTGCCTTTGCGTCGATAATTTCGTAGTTAGCAGCACAAACTCTTTCGGCTGTGAGTTGCTCGTCGCTTCTTCAAAGTCAACCTTCCTTTTAGACATTCGCATATCTATCTGCTAAAGTTTTTGAATAATTTGAACAGCCTCCAAGCTTTTTGAATTGATTTATTGCGATAAATAAACGAGACACTCTCAAAATCACAGTGCGACGCTATACTTTGTAATGGCTTCATTTACCCCAAGTCTGATTTTCGAGCGCGAATTGATCAAGTCACGTGACATGTCGTCTGTATGAATTTGTAGAATGAATGAGGGAAGTTTATACGTGTATACTGAGTCTACTTAAGAGGATGTTTCTGAATTGGTTGATAAGTTGTCCTTCCGACAAATATTGAATTTTTGAAGTATGGTGAAACAATCGGGTCCTGCATATATTACAAAAAATAGCCAAGAAGCAAAATCTGTTCATGTGAGACCAAACAGTTATCCAAAAATACTATCGCATCTTTTCTTGGCCTTAACTTAGGAAAATATTTTATGTCCTATAGTCAGTAGATCAACCATCTGAGAAACAGCCACTTAAACAAAGATTCGACAAACGTTCTAAGAGTTGCCTGGGAAGCTATCTAAGTGCCCCCTCTCTTTAAGGTTATAGAGTCGTCGCTGCTCAAGAGACTGATTAATCATCGTCCGTTAGTTAAAGGGGCCTTTGCAACCGGCATGATTTGCACGTGCCATATCTTTGTTGTCGGCCATTTTAGTGGACCATTAAAATGGCGACAACAAAGATACAACAAAAGGATGTATTCACAAGCATAGCCTCCAAATCTTTAAAAAACATTGCACGGATGGGTAATGCATCTTTTGTTTGACTTTATGGCTTGAAAGGAACTTCAGGTAAGTTGCTATAATCCTATGTGTAAATTCTCTAATATCTTGATTATTTTCAGAATTACGGCGGTTTTCTTTTTATTGAAAGAACTTGCGAAAAGTTTTGAAAAAAATTAAAATATTCGTAGATCCTAAATGGAAATATGAAAAACGGCACAACCTTCAAGAAAACTATAGTTTATGAAGGTCTATAATATGGCTGCAAGCAAAAATCTGTAGCTTTTCTAGTTTACGATTTAGTAATTTGATGACGTCACATTCTCAAAACTGGCAAAAGCAAAGAAGACGCTGTAATTCTGAAAATAATCAAGATATCAGAGAGTTTACATATAGGATTATAGCAAAGGTCTTGAAGTTCCTTTCAAGCCATTCAATCAAACAGAAGAAGCATTAACCATCCGTGCACTGTTTTTTTAAAGATGCCAAAGATTTGGAGGCTATGCTGTATTCACAAAGCATGCCGGTTGCAAAGGCCCCTTAAGACGTGATATAGATATGATAACATAGCAGCATATATATGTAATTTTTGCAGAATTAACTTCTTATCTGATACTAAAGTCTGTCTGGCATTAGATGTCAGGCAAAAAGCCAACTAAAGAGTTTTGCACGACTGATTATTCGTTATCGAAAACCTGAGCTGATCTCTAATGCGAAACAGACTTTTACATACTGAGTTTTCCTAAAACATAACTGGCACCATTCAAGTACATATTAAAATGTCTATCGTTGACAGAAACTAAGTAAGACCCCTCCCTTTGTTGCGGAATCATCAAGATATGATAACACAACACAATCAGTTCATATATGTGGTCTTTGTAGAATTAAATAAGTCTATCGATGCGCGAGGAGGCGAAATAAGGGCCGTCCCTTCGTTAAAAAGTCATCCAGATATAAGCACACACATCAGTACAGTAATGTGGTTTCATGCACAATTGTCTTGTATGAGATGAGTCTACCGGGTCTACTTAAACACCAACCAAATACACATTCGGAAGTCTACCAGTGAGCGAGGCTAATTAAGCGCCCTTCCTTAGTTAGCAAGTCATCTAGATATAATCATACAGCAGCACATTTATGTGGTTGCGTGTAAAATTAAGCCAATGATATTAGTCTACTGAGTCTACTTCAACAAAGACCCGACAACAATCAACACACTCAAAAGTCTACCAACGAGTGAGGCTAATTAACGGCCCTTCCTTAGTTATCAAGTCATCTAGATATAAGCACACATCAGCACATATATGTGGTTTTATGTATAACCAAATTACAAGATACGGCCTTAGAAACATACAAATACACTGTTTACTTATGTAAACACATTCCTTAGAATGGCACGAGTCAAACCAATGAATGAAATGCAAGGGATAGAGACAACCAATACTTGAATAATGCCTCGAATTAACAATATACATATGATTGAGATGTGAATACGAACCCCCGGGCAATGTATGGTAACACCTGTAAAACCATATTGTTCAACTTTTAAAATATCGCCGTTACTAATCATGCTACGGATAAAATACGGACCATGGATCACTAGCAGGGAACGTCGCCCTTTTAAAGTTCTATAATCAATTGCAAGGGGCAAATTACTTCTTCGAAAGAGTGTACGAGATTTGAAAAAAAATTGAGATTTTAGGAGTAGTTCTGTAATTTAAAGGAGCTTGTCCAATAGGGTACGACATCTTCTGCCTTTCGGTATGTAGAAATCATTACCATTTCGAAATCAAATGACCACTTGCGAGGGGCAAATCCTTTATTCAAAAAAGGTTGCGAGATCTTTTCAAACAAAATGACTTTTCTGATTTTTAACGATTTTCGCTGATTCCAGTGACTTTTGCTATCAGTGAAAAATTTACAATTCAAGTATTCAATTGATGACCTTGCATCAACGCTTCTTTAATTTATCTACATTCTAACATCTTGGTCTTGTGCTTTTAGCAACGTCGTTCCTACACATTGTGTACTTGAACAATATTACCAAACGAATAACGTTACAATAGCAAACTTGCGTTAACCCATTATACTCTTAATTAAACAAAGAAAGATTTATCACCCTCTGGCTTCTGCCTCAACGCAAATTTTACCTTTGAAAGCTCATAAATCGGTTTATTTCCAACCGATTTTCACGGGAACTGCACCAAAATCTAAGTCAAGATCTGAGTGATAAGAATGCATACATTTACGGGAGTTGCAAACCTGCGCCTACGAGATATCTGTATTTAAACCTGGTCACATTTTCTGGACACCAATTATTCGTGATAACAAATACGAATAATGAATTAAGAAATAAAAATTGAAAATGAAGGTTGATTGTGATACAACCTTGTTCTTGTCTGTTAAGGTTGAGTTTGTTTACTTTGTGGTGGCTTTAACATCAAAATCAACAATAGGTCTTGGTTTATGTTGACATATCAACATGAATTTATTCATCACATAAAATAATCATTCCGTTCAACATCTACTCGTGTCATTCTTTTCTATGTCAGAGGTTGCTTTCGAGGTTAAAAAATTGTTGGCTTCCTTGCAGGAGTTTATTCACATGTTCTTGCCCATTCATACTATCCAACTCTGAATTAATCAATCAGTCGTAAACTCAGGAAAACTCTCAGCAGTGGTGGTTGAAGTCCCTGAATTTGAGAAGCCTAATTTTGTGATGTTGTCAATGTCGTCGAACTGGTTCCTGTGACACATACCAGTTACCTAAAAATATCTAAGAGCCCCCAGTGGGGGCTTCAAATTCAGCCAAATTTTACCTGAATTGGAGAAGCCAAACTTTGTGATGTGGGAAATGTTATGACACTCTTTCTGAACATATACTCCGAGTGGGGGCTCCTTTGTGGGCGTATCAAACTATTTGAATCTGTCAGGTCATCAAAATGCTTAGTGGCATCTACCGGTATTTTACAAACATTTTAGGACTCTCAGCAAAGCATTCAGATTTAAATAAATTCTTCTGAACTGGCTTAACAAAAGGTTTTGAAGCTGTCATTTTTGACAAACCACTTTTTCGCAGGTAAAGCTTCCTGTCGTTCAACAGACATGCATAAGCTATATAAAGGGTATTTACCCTGTATGTTATCTAAAAATAAACAGCTAATTGGTTTTTTCTCCATGCTAAACGATCTTGGGCTAATTTGTTTATCGTTCAGTAGATATTTCAAATCTTCNATCAAACTATTTGAATCTGTCAGGTCATCAAAATGCGTAGTGGCATCTACCGGTATTTTACAAACATTTTAGGACTCTCAGCAAAGCATTCAGATTTAAATAAATTCTTCTGAACTGGCTTAACAAAAGGTTTTGAAGCTGTCATTTTTGACAAACCACTTTTTCGCAGGTAAAGCTTCCTGTCGTTCAACAGACATGCATAAGCTATATAAAGGGTATTTACCCTGTATGTTATCTAAAAATAAACAGCTAATTGGTTTTTTCTCCATGCTAAACGATCTTGGGCTAATTTGTTTATCGTTCAGTAGATATTTCAAATCTTCGTTGTGTTTTAAAATCTGGTGTTTTAAATTTCGAGATGCTGTCATTTCTGTCATCTATCACTTCAATTCAGTTCAATCCGTATCGTGTATAAACATATCCGTATCGTGCAGAAGCGTGTATAAACTTCCAGGCTACATGAATTCTATTATAATATAAGAACTACATTTAGGGCCTGTCCAGGTGGGTCAGAATATTTCCCCTAGCTGAGGTAGCCCGGCAAGGCGATATGTTTCCCATTATGCGTTCGCATAAAAAATACAGGCGGGACAAGAAAACATTTGTCACACTCAATAATACTCTATTCACACTTGCAAGTTATTAAACCAGCTTAAGCTAAACCACGTTGCCAAATGTTGCGTTCTAATTGGTCAATCCAACAAATCGAAATCATTTGATTGGTTGAAATTTACTTTGCTTAAATAAAGCTGGTTTAACTGTGTCAGTGTGAATGGGGTTTAAGATTGTCATAAAAACAAATTGATCATTATTGAACGCTCAGTGACGACAGGTTGATCCCAGCAAGGCGGGATGTCGCGTTTGTTTCTGTTTACATGATAAATCATCTCCAACTTAACTGGCTATCAGCACTCTCCTTCGCAGTGGCCAACATTTAAAAGCGAGAGGGGAGGGGAGGGGAGGAGGAGGAGTGACCGCGCAGCGCAGCGGGAGGGAACGGAGAGAACGCACTCGCTCCTCCCCCTCCACTTCCTTCGCTTTCATCCACAGGGGCAAACACTGAGCACTGTGCGCTTTTAAAAAGGAGAGTGAGCTATCAGGCTTCTCCAAGTCTGGAGTACAACGTTCGGTCAGACGGGGTGAGATTAAGTTCGCTTGTAAATACAAAATAAACAACATATGTGTTTTGAGGCTTTGCCAAAATATTCCGCCTACATCCCACCCATGTAAACAAGCCATGAAACTACAATGAATATGATAATAACCAATAAGGTCAATTTGCGGTTTGTTAATCTCTCGACGGGTTATCAGACATTCGATTTGAGGTAAAAATATATAACTGGTTATCTAAACGAACCAATTCATTTGTTTGTGTATAGGTTTCTTAGTTTCTACCATGATTACTATCACGTAACAATGGACCTCTCCATAATAATGCTTACATGAAGTAAGAGAACAAAGCCTACACTGGATACCATAGCCTTAAGCCGTAATATAAAATGAATTAGAATTAAATTTTTAAAAAAGGGAAAAAGGAAGATAGAAGAGAGAAGAAAAATTTTGTGATCGGAAAAAATTCTCTCTTCTTTCTTCTTTTTTTCTTATTTTTCCTTTTTTTAATTTGAATTCATTTCATTTTTAATTTTAAGGCTTTGTTACCCAGGGTAAACAAAGCCTAAAACACTATACAAAGTATCAACATCTCACAGGCCGCGATTGGGTATTTGGAAAGTGGTGTTGACTGCACTCTGGTTGGTGAGTGGCCAAACGTGTCCGACATTTCCACAGAACTTCATTGGTCTGTTTGGAATATACAATAATGCTAAAGGTCGAACAAAGTATTGATAAATCGGAAAATTTTTCCTTTCTGGGGCTTACTGATCAAATCTTTTGCTTGAAATGGGTTATATTTGCATAGAAGTAAAATAATTTTAACTAAAGGTCGGCACTGAATGCTTGAATTAAAAGTATGGTGAGCAAAAAATGTAGCCAAAATTATTTAAGTACGCTTTTAAAAGTAATTCGGACAAAACACTTTCATAAAAGTTTGTCCGAATCTTTTACTGTCCGAAATGTTACATACATACATACATACATAAAATATTTTTTGAGGCAGGTCAGGTTTGGGTCAACCCGAAGGCTGGTGTGGACCCAAAGTTTGGATTTTAATGTCTTACCGGTGCTACAGTCAAATGGCACTCAAGTGAACAGCACGTTTTATCAAGCACTTTCGATAGTCCTTATTTCATTAAAATGAAATTCATAAATAACTTTTCAACACGCCGCTTAAGTGTATATCAGACAATGAACCAAGAGCATCTGGTAAGCTGCATAAATAAACTAAACTGAAAGACCATTCTTAGAATCATACAGAGCTTCCCTAGGGATAAATATTGTGTATCTTTTCTTAGCTTGAAAGAGAATGAATCTAAATATACATGAATTGTTATTTATCAGAAACATACATTTTATCACGGGCACTGTGGACACTGGTTTGTTAGAAAGTATGACTGTACTCACCCAAATATTGTGCTTCTCCTTCAGTCCTTTAGGCCCTTAAATTTTAAATCGAATAAACCGCCCCAACAGTAACATTAGGTTGGGAGGCAGAATATTGTTGTTGGCGGTTTATTCGAATAGAAAGTTGATGGCCTAAAGCATAATATTTGGGATGGTGAAATCATACTTTTAGACAATCAAGTGTCCACATAGTGCCCAAAATCTTACAAGATTTTATTTTGAAAGAAGTGAAGTTTTTCAAATCGGATTCATCCATACATCAGGCTATATCTTACGGTGTCTAGGTAGGCTGACGATTTCGCAAACAAATAATGAAACCGGTTCCGCTAAGAACGCTTATTTCAGATGAAGATATTCTCTACATAATGAGCTGTCATAGATAAATAGTTCCAAGTTTCAAACAATATTTGATGTTTATTGTTATCACATATTCATTTGCACATATTGAGATAGCTGGATTTAAAGAATCCTAGAAATAAAATATCCCAAGAGAATTCATGGTGGTTACGTCTTAAACCAAAGGCTTCGTGCTTAGCTTATACCGCATTCACACTGACGCAGTTAAACCAGCTTTATCTAACCCAGGTTAAATTTCAACCAATCAAATGCATTCGATTCGTTGGATTGACCAATTAGAAGGCCCCATTCGATAACCTGGTTTAGTTTAAGCTGATTTAACTTCAAGTGTGAATGGGGTATTATACCCCATTCACACTTTGAAGTTAAACCAGCTTAAACTAAACCAGGTTATCGAATTGGGCCTTCTAATTGGTCAATCCAACAGTTTAGAAAATGCTTTATCCCAATTCTAATGCGCTGTTACTCCTAGTGAGCATTAGATTATTACAAGCTAGTATCTTGGGAATTTTCTTAAAAATTAAATATTGATCGTTACCTGGTTTTCGTGGCATCGTAATATTTGCAAACAAATAACAAAAAATTTATCCCTCTGTTTACAAAACAAGTCTAATGTCTAAATCATTCGCTAATCTATTACTAAACTTAACAGAACGAGAGTAAAATAGATATTCCTTTGTGAATACTACGTACATAAAGATAATATAGTTTTTCCAGGAGCATCACAATATCAACTTGCGGATAATAAAAGCGACCCTTCAAAGTTTCCCAACAATTTTACAGAAGTTTACTAGAAGAAGATCTGAGAAATATGGTATCAAGACTGCCATCAAATATCGCGTGAAACAGGTGTAAAAATGCTCAAGTACGCGTATATTTGATAAGAAACTTCTTAAAAGAAACTGAACCCTCAGATCACCAAAAAGCAACAAACCTGAGTACAAAGATTACTGAAGAAACTGTTTAATTTGCCTTGACATCTAAAGCATATTGTTGGTGGTTCTTTGTACTTTAATACTTGGTATTACTTGAGTATTGTCTAGAACGTTCCATAGAGTTGGCTGCACAATGTTCACGAAGGCACAGGAGATGTTAAAATGAAAACAACGAGCATTTGGGAAACTTCTAAGAAAATCTTTAGACACATTAGCACTCTCAAATATGAGATATTTTAGGAAACTTGGAAAGTATTTGGTCCAGCTCTTTAGTTTCTAATAAAAATACACGTATCGCCATTTTCATAGGCCATGAAAGTGGCGACAACAAATAGATAACACGCGCGAAGCATGCTGGTTGAAACAGACCTTTTAAGACAATCTTTGTATATAATTTAGATGCCTAAAGAAGACAGCTTGTTGTATGTCAATTTAAGATGCGACGGGATCATTTACACTTGCAAAAAATAATAAATAATTTAACACATAAATCGAATTAATCCAAAAACCTTTACCAAATAATTCCCGAAACAATAAACACAGAAAAAGATTCTGTTTCTATGAGTCATATAGATTTGCCAGGTGGTTTGAACTCAACTGAACTTGTAAACCAAATGTAAATAAGCTACGATCATTGATACAAGGAAAGGAGAGACTAACAAATCTATGATACTGCCAAGGAGGACCTCTAAAGTGTTTGAAAACTGACTATGTAAGATTTTGTTGTTATGAATTACATAGATTGGCAAGGTGGATTCAATCAAATTGAACTTGCAAACCACATGTAAATAAGCTACAATTATCGATACAAGGAAAGGAGAGACTAACAAGTCTATGATACTGCTAAGGAGGACCTCTAAAATGTTTGAAAACTAACTAACTATGTAAGATTCTGTTGCGATGAATCACATAGATTGACAAGGTGGATTCAATCAAATCGAATTTGCAAACCACATGCAAATAAGCTACAATTATCGATACAAGGAAAGGAGAGACTAACAAATCTATGATACTGCTAAGGGGGACCTCTAAAATGTTTGAAAACTAACTGACTATGTAAGATTCTGTTGCCATGAATCACATAGATTGACAAGGTGGAAGCTACAATTATCGATACAAGGAAAGAGACTAACAAATCTATGATACTGCCAAGGGGGACCTCTAAAATGTTTGTAAACTAACTGACTATGTAAGATTCTGTTGCTATGAATTACATAGATTGACAAGGTGGAAGCTACAATTATCGATACAAGGAAAGAGACTAACAAATCTATGATACTGCCAAGGGGGACCTCTAAAATGTTTGAAAACTAACTGACTATGTAAGATTCTGTTGCTATGAATCACATAGATTGACAAGGTGGATTCAATCAAATCGAACTTGTAAACCATTCGTAAATGAGATACAGTTACAGATACCAGGGAAGACACGAACTGTAAAATTGATGATACTGCTGCAATAAATCTCCATGAGTCACATAGATTTGCCAGGCAGATTCAACAAGCTTAAACATGTAAAAATAGACAATAAAATTATCAACTACTTAGATGGTATCCACGTTTGTCGAGAAATATGTTCGCTAATATACTACCGGGTGAGTCAGAAAAAACAATCCCCGTTTGAAAGGCCACTGCTCCCTGGATATCAAAACGATAATATTGACAAATACATTATGTAATGGTTGACATGTTCAAATATGATTTAAAATTTACCTGACTGAAATCGGCCTCTCCGTTTTGAAATTGTGAGCGATTTTCTGGAGAAAGCCTCTTCAAGAAATCTTCAAAACAGGCCTAAAATCACGAGCAACAGAATCTTACNGATAATATTGACAAATACATTATGTAATGGTTGACATGTTCAAATATGATTTAAAATTTACCTGACTGAAATCGGCCTCTCCGTTTTGAAATTGTGAGCGATTTTCTGGAGAAAGCCTCTTCAAGAAACCTTCAAAACAGGCCTAAAATCACGAGCAAATTTTCCAAATATTTCTGCCTTACAGCAATGACTTGCACACTTGCACATGCTTTAGCACGTGTTATCCTCTTGGGAGGATAAAATCTCCGAGAATATTGTTGTTATGTTTCCAGGGACGGCACTTTCATCCTCCCAAAGGGATAAAACGTGCTAAAGCATGTACAAGTCATTGCTATTTAGGCAGAAATATGACGAAAATTTGGTCGTGATTTCATGCAGTTTTTTAATGTTTCTTGCAGGGGCTTTCTTGGAAAATCCCTGCTAATTTCAGAAGGGAGTGGCCGATTTCAGTCTGGTAAAATTTAGAATTTATTTGAACATATCCACTATTAAACAATAAATTTACCAATATTATTGCCTCGATATCCAGGGAGCAGTGGCCTTTCAAACGGGGAGTGTTTTTTCTGACTCACCCGGTATTTAGCTGTTATACAAAAGAGTCTGGATCAAGCGATATTTGTATACATTTTTAAACCAAAGGTTCGACTGAGTGGCGTTAGAGCCTCTATCACTTTTGTTCACATTTGAAAATTCTACAAAATGTATAAAATATCTTTCGATTTAGACCCTATTTTAGAATAGCTAAAAGGTCTACTATATTCACCAACACACAGTTGGGCAAATGCCAAGTGTTTCGCACATAAGCAGTTACATTTTCAAAGAAATTCTAATGGGAAATAAAAACATAGCGATCCACTTTGCAATAACCATTAAGAACAATTGTTATTTCGCTTGAAAACATCCTTCCTTCATGTACAATGGCCGTCTAGTTTTACAGTGCGGCTCTCAAGCACCTGTGTTCCGCGTTTTACCTTCCACATCAAAACTACAAGCAAGTCATTATTACCCTTACTGGTCAGCAGATTAAATTTAACTCAAAATATTATGATTCACAAATTGATAAAAGATCGTCTTAGTTAATCCCCTAATATACCCCCTGAGATTTCGGGCAAAGGGTACGGCAGGGATTTGGGAGGGAAGGGAGATTTGGGAGGGAAGGAAGGAGAGTGTGATGCTAATAATTCAAATAAAAAACGCGTTAAAATAACGAAATCATACACATCAAACAGATGGTTAGGATAGAAGATATATTTCATCAGCGAATATTCTCGAATTGCTAAAACGCCCGGGGACAATATATCGCGTTTATATATCATAAAAAGTGAGCGGATAAGTGCGCCAACAAGTCATGTTGTGTATGGAGTTATAAAGCTAAAGAAAGGCTCAAGTCAGTTTAACAAACAACCAGACAAAGTATGGCATATAGTTCGCTTCGATTCTATCCTATTTTCAAGCCAGTTATAAATTTCTCTGTCGGTCTTTAATTATGCATAGGACGAAGGAATCATAAATAATGCAAGGGAGTCTATGCTCTATTGTAAGTTTTAATGCTAGCCTACAAGAAAATATTCAAGGCAGTAAAAAGTTGCCTCAAACTACCAACTGTCATATTGAGGAGGAAAATCAAGCTGTTTTTGTTCTTAAAGTTTGGCAAATTGGCGAACGGGAAATAGGCCTGACTAGTTACTAGTACGTTGAGCATTGAGTATTTCGAGCACCTGCTAATAAATTTGGTTTGTTAGATTGACAAGCGAGCGAACGAATCCAGTGACGTCTGGCTTAAGCAGGCCTTGTATGTTATTCAGCTCATCCGAGCCTCATCTCATCGTAGCTTACTTAGTCATTGTGGATTCAATAACCACTTCTTATGTGCTTTTCTTGTTGCAGAGGCCTCCTGGAAGACTCGAGTGCAAGTCAGCAGCTTCAATGACGCTGAAAATATGAGCATAACTGGACTGCCTAACTCGACTAGCGGAGCTACGATAAACGGGCCTATTACTTCAGCGAGAAGCAACAACATATCGGCGTTTCGATCGCAGAATCATAATTCGACGCCGAGTTCGTCCGAAAGAGTTGTTATCAATGTGTCGGGGCTTAAATTCGAAACACATAAAGAAACACTCGAGCAATATCCAGATACATTGTTAGGAAACCAGGCGAAAAGATTGCGATATTACGACGATGGCCGTCGTGAATATTTTTTCGATAGAAATAGACCAGCATTCGACGCTATATTATTCTATTACCAATCGTCTGGGAAATTGTTACGACCGCCGAACGTGCCTATGGATGTTTTCGCCGATGAAATTCGATTTTACGAACTTGGAGACGAAGTTTTACAACGAGTTGAACGAGACGAAGGATATATCGAAGAGGCGGAACCTATTTTGCCCACAAATGAGTTACAAAGAAAAATTTGGCAACTTTTCGAATACCCAGACACGTCGATAGGAGCTAGAATAGTGGCTGTATTCTCAGTATTCGTTATAACAGTATCAATTGTGACATTCTGTATCGAAACATTACCGAATTTTAGATACACAGACAAGGTGATAACGACAGGAAATATTACACGCACGATCAGAGTTGAAATTCAGGACGATAAGAAAATGCCTTGGTTCGCAATTGAATCGGGTTGTATCGTATGGTTCACGTTCGAGTATATTATGCGATTTCTGTCAGCACCGGAGAAATGCAAGTTTGCTCGCTCATTTCTGAACCTTATCGATGTGATAGCGATTCTACCTTTCTACATCACATTGCCTATGGAATCAAGCAACGTTGGCTCTCTTGGCGTACTGAGAGTGATTCGACTCGTTCGAGTATTCCGTATCTTTAAGCTTAGCCGGCACTCGCGAGGCCTACAAATATTGGGACATACATTACGAGCCAGTCTTCGTGAGCTCGGACTGCTTATTTTCTTCCTACTGATAGGCGTCATCTTGTTTTCATCCGCCGTTTATTATGCCGAAGGTGGAGAAAAAGAGACATTTCACAGCATACCCGATGCTTTTTGGTGGGCCGTTGTCACCATGACGACGGTGGGATATGGGGACATGAAGCCAGTGACAGTATGGGGTAAAATCGTTGGCAGCTTGTGTGCAATATCTGGTGTATTGACAATAGCATTGCCTGTTCCCGTCATTGTGTCCAACTTCAATTATTTCTACCATCGGTGAGTTTTGACTTTTAACTTATGCTTGTTGTATGTATGTGTGTGTTACATATACGTTGCATGATGCAGTCAATTTAGGGTCTTTTGATAAGGCTCTACACATGTAAAACTATACATGTATAGTTCACAGCATCCACAGTGTATACGTGTGGCTGTTAAAGCCGTTCTAGCACCTTTCAAGACAATATTACATTATGATGCTACTGCGTGCATACTGCATATATGTGGCATGTTGCAGGCGTTCCAACATTCAACTGAAAGGGTATCGCATTGCTTGATATTATGCCTCGTGATTACACATGTACGCTGCATATAAGTGGCATGCTACAGTGCTACAGCCGTTTCTACTGTGTTATGAATACGTTATTGCATATCGCAAAGCTATAACTTTCTATATAACGTTTACTGATTGCATACTGCATATATATGGCATGCTACAGACGTTCTGGCGAATTATAAAGAGGTTATCATGCATGTCAATTCTAAATCTTGTGTACTGCATGCATACTACATATATGTTGCGTGCAATGACCGTCTTGCACTGGCGCAGCTATATCTTAACATATGCATCCTACACATGTGTTGCATGTTGCCGTTAATATAGCACCAAGTTAACGGGTATGGTGCTGTTTTAAACTAAGCCCTAAGATTGTGCATTTTTTATGCATATACGTTGAATTTATAGATGCTATAGCGTCTTTCAAATAGGGCATTACATGTGCAAAACCTAACACGTTACATCTAACATTTACTGCATGCAGACTGCAAATATGTGGCCTGTTAATTCGATTCTAATGCCTTTTAAATGGGCATTATACTAACTGAAACTATACCTACATACATACTGCATGTACATTGCATTGCCACAGAATTTATAGCATTACACGAAGCATTGTGAATTTTAAAGCATACTGCATGGAGTTTTGACATATCCAGCAGTGAGAAATCACTTTTGGCAAATCTGATATGATGGTCATCTTCAACATACAGTCTATACATCCAACTCATGGGCAATGCTCAGTTCACGGTCTGATTAACCATCATTTGATGCGCAAAAAAAGATGCGATTTTATGATCTTTTCATTCAAACTTAGATAAGAGAGGTTTTCAGGAGAGTTCTGAAATACAAGATGCTCTTTTATTATCTAAAAGACAGCTCAAAAGGGGGACTACATAGACTGTTACCCATCCGACATAAAACACTAGGAAATAATTAGCGATATGGTTAAAACGAGCCTTCATATAAAAGTGGCTCAAGCCACTTGCGGTCAAATTCTAGCCTATCAGATATCAGTATTTCCTATTGACATAGATCAGATACCCAAATATGGTTCGCCGCGTGTGAAGGTCTTTTGTGTTATATATATCGACGGCTTACATATGCTTAGACTCCCTTTAATCAACCAAGTTTCCAAATTTGCCCAAGAGGTGAATGAACACACTGTACAACAGTCCCTGCGAAATAGGTTATTGGAAAAGTGCTAAGCCTTTTGTACGATTAATGCACAGAATAGTCAATCAATTTTCGCTGCATGCATTGATACGTCACCTAAAACCTTAGTAAAAATTCAACTAATTATAAGATTATGGGTGTGATTCAAAGAGCAAACAGCAAACTGTAGCAAACGAAGTGTTCTGTGAACTTACAGCTTCGTTTGTTTTGAAAGATAATCTGAGCTTTTCGCAGTCACATTTTCGAGTTTCGATGCTTTAATCTCCTTGGATAGAGTCTTGCTACACAAACACTATCAACTAATCATGCTTTCTGATTGGCCAGAACGTTAGTATCACGTGACTTTGCATACATAGTTGGTTCTTGAGTCGCAGTGACGGGATCTTGAAATGACGAGAACGAGCTGATCACGAAATGAACATATCCCTTGCTAGTGATGAGATAGCAACTTGTGCTGATAGGTCATTTGCACATATAACGAAATCAAAACTTTTCATCAGTATCAAGAAATTTTCTTCCAGCAAATGCTTCTCGTCAAAAGGGGACTCAGCATACATGACAAAAGGTCTTCACAATGTGGCCCAACATATCATATGCGTCAGATCTTTGCAAAACTTCAAAATTATTCCTTACTGTCAGAATTATAGCGTTTTTGTGAATTTCTGCTAATTTTGAAGTTTTGACCTCATCAAATTGCTAAATAATAAACCATAAAAGCTACAGACTTTTATTTACTACCATATTGTAGAACTTCATAAACTGAGGTTTTCTTGAAAATACTTTTGATTTTCTTTAATCGATTTAGAACTTATGCTTCTTTTAATGTTGTTCAAANAGCAAATGCTTCTCGTCAAAAGGGGGCTCAGCATACATGACAAAAGGTTTTCACAATGTGGCCCAACATATCATATGCGTCAGATCTTTGCAAAACTTCAAAATTAATCCTTACTGTCAGAATTATAGCGTTTTTGTGAATTTCTGCTAATTTTGAAGTTTTGACCTCATCAAATTGCTAAATAATAAACCATAAAAGCTACAGACTTTTACTTACTACCATATTGTAGAACTTCATAAACTGAGGTTTTCTTGAAAATACTTTTGATTTTCTTTAATCGATTTAGAACTTATGCTTCTTTTAATGTTGTTCAAAGCTGAAGATACCTTCTTTCATGTTTTCTTTCATAAAAGATCAAAAACGCTGTAATTCTAAAACTGATGATGATATCAAAAATGCTCTTTCTGGGATTATGACAGATTACCCAAAGTTCCCTTCGAGAAATTAATTTGACAGAAAAAGGCAATAATAATTTACAAGAGAAGTTTTGAAAGTTTTGCGAAGATTAGATGCCTATGCTATCCACACATCATCAAGAAACTTGTGAAAGAAACTATATATGATAACACATTTTAGTTTGTCACAACTTAAAGTTACAGAAGATTCTAAAACTCTTAACGTTAGTCTAGTCATCATCGATGCTTTGCGAGCTATAAGAACATTTTGACTGAAATATTTACAAGTTTAAGAAAATATAGATTATAATACATTTTAGTTTGTCATAACTTAAAGTTACAGAAGATTCTAAAACTACCAATACTAGTCTAGTCATTATCGATGCTTTGCGAGCTATAAGAACATTTTGATTGAACTCTTGAATAATAACCAACTTAAAAGAACGACTCTCGCGGATTTCTGGTACTCAGCAGGATCAGATGAGAGTGTTCTTTGAAATCTCTTACAATGGCAAGCTTGTGGTACTTTGTCTCAACAAAAATAACTAAACGTAAACATCACTTTCAAAGTCTTAGAATAAGTGAGAATTTTTCTAAATAACTTTTAAGCCTACCATGTGTCTCATTATAAAACAAAAGATGCAATTGTCTTAGCAAGCTGAGTTAGATTGTTAGAAGTCTGAAGCGAAGATGTTATGGGTTCTATGAATATGTTATAGGCTGCAGATGAGATTTGCCTGCCAGTATTATTCAGTCTTCTCCTCATGTAAAAAGAAAGACTACTTCTAAACATAATAACTAATTCGTAAATTATTACTTTGAAGTAAAGATCGTTTGTAAAGAAGGCACACCCTGCAGGTTAACAGCAAAATCACACACAAATCATAATTAAAAAAGGGAGTGTACGAATAAGCTATGGGTCCTAGATAATGTATGCTTGCGACAATTCTCGAGTTACAAGCGACTTTGTAAAAGTGTTTCCTCTCAGCATCCTTCAAAAACAGGCCTAAATATCTGGATCAAATTTGCCAACACGTACGCTCCACAGAGATGATAATTTAAACTCAATCAGGCTTTCTTATTGCCTAGGCAACCTGTTATGTAGTCACAGAGCCTGCCCATTATCTTTTTAAATTCAGGAACTTTGTCCAGCCGTTTTCAAGTAGCGTCAGCCTGAATTATTAGCAAATTTGATCCAGGATTTTAGGCCTGTTTTGAAGGCTTCTGAGATTAAACAATTTTATAAAATCGCTTGTATCGTGAAAACGATACGACTGATTTTGACAAACTAAATTTGTGCATCTAAGTTGACATGTTACCCACACAATGACAATCGGTTTTAAGGAGTCTGATGAATAGGTAGCAAACTGCAGGCTTGCAAACGTTCAACGTTTTTTACTAACACAGTGCTGTGATTCTTTTACATACAAATAACCCCAGGCAAACAAAGTAGAAAGAAAGATGAATCGTGTAGTCCCAAAGCATTTTCTCAGATATCCGAATCTTTGACGAATATTGGATTCAAATCTGTAAAAAGTGTAGTGTAAAATTATATTGCTGTTGTCTTTGAACTGAATGAATTGAATGGCTTGAAAGGAACTTCGGGTAATTTTGTGTCATTCCACATTGGAATTGTTTGATATCTTGATTCTTTTCAATATGGCGACGTTTTTCTTTTCATTGAAAGAATTCATGGAAAATTTTCAAAAAAATTAAGATCATCGTAAATCCTAAATTAATAGAGGAAAAATGATAAAATCGTCACGAAGACCATAGCCTAAGAAGGTTTACAATGTGATGGCAAGCAGAAACCTGTCGCTCTTCTGGTTTACGATATAGAAATTTGCTGACGTCACAGCCTCAAATATAATAAATGCCGCCACTTTGAAAATAATCAAGAAGTCAAAACATTTCCACGGCAGATTTACAGCAAAGTACCCTGAGTTCCTTTCAAGCGATTCAATTCAAAGACAGAAGTAATAAAATTTTACACCGCCTTTTTAGAGATTTGAACCCTACGAATAAAAGCATAGGTTCCAAATCTTTAAATTGACGTAAAAAGGTCGGTGTAAAATTCAGTGACCTATTTCTTTGAATCGAATGGCTTGAAAGAAACTGTAGCTACTTCGCTATAACTCTTCCGTTGGACTTTTCAGAAATCTTGAATATTTTCGAAATTACAGCGTATTTCATATTTCAACTCATTTGAGGATGTGACGTCATCACATTTCTAAATCGCAAACTAGAATAGTGAAAGACTTTTGCTTGATACCATATTGTAGACGTTCATAAACTATGTTTTTCTGGAAAATTATTCGATGTTTTCTCCAAAAGTTTAGAAATTACAATGGTTTTAAGTTTTTTTCAAAAATTTTCTTGAATTCTTAAAAAAGAAGAAAAGCACTATAATTCTGAAAATATTCAAGATTTCTGAAAAGTCGAACGGTAGAATTATTACAAAGTAGCTAAAGTTTCTTTGAAGCCATTCCATTCAATGAAATATGTCACAGAATTTTACACCGACCTTTTTAAAGATTTGGAACCTATGCTCTCTTCGATACATCAAATTCTCTTCGATTCACCAGTTACAATATCCTGGCTCCCAAATGATGTTGCGTAAGTCAAGCTCTTCTTTTCGTGCTTCTGGTCATAGACTACGCTAGCAGACATAAAAAGGTCGTCTCAACAAAGGTGTGAGTCCACCATTGTCTAGTGGGTTGTCTGGAAAAGTGGGAGTNCTCAGCATACATGACAAAAGGTCTTCACAATGTGGCCCAACATATCATATGCGTCAGATCTTTGCAAAACTTCAAAATTATTCCTTACTGTCAGAATTATAGCGTTTTTGTGAATTTCTGCTAATTTTGAAGTTTTGACCTCATCAAATTGCTAAATAATAAACCATAAAAGCTACAGACTTTTATTTACTACCATATTGTAGAACTTCATAAACTGAGGTTTTCTTGAAAATACTTTTGATTTTCTTTAATCGATTTAGAACTTATGCTTCTTTTAATGTTGTTCAAAGCTGAAGATACCTTCTTTCATGTTTTCTTTCATAAAAGATAAAAAACGCTGTAATTCTAAGACTGATGATGATATCAAAAATGCTCTTTCTGGGATTATGACAGATTACCCAAAGTTCCCTTCGAGAAATTAATTTGACAGAAAAAGCCAATAATATTTTTGGCACCAAGTGATCTTGGTTTGGGGGTAATTCTCATCGATGTCGACTTCCTCATCTTGATAGCGTCAAGTTTCTGGTTCACGATAGACTAAATCATTCACCAGTGACTGGAACAGCAGTCCAGATTGATGTACGTGTCTTTATAAGTTGAAGCAAAACAAATTTATGAATAAAACGCTCTACTTCTGATTGGTCTTGTGACGCAATTACGAATGAGGCCATAATAGGCCGTTTTAAAATGCCAACAAACGAGCTTCCATGTCATTGCTCTTTCGAATCAAAATGACAGTACGTTTCAATATGATCCTCTAATGGAACTTTGTTTCATGAAGTCTTGCAACGATAAAACCTGATGATTATTGCAGCCAGATATGACCCAAGATAATCCTAAATGCTGAACACATTTCCTGAACAGAACAATATTGTTAACTGTCGAAAGCATGCAAACTCGAGGAGGAATAGGAAGACTTGGTCCGCGGGGTATGGGCAGGAGTTAACACAGACAGGGGCACCATAATCTGACAATAGGGCGGCCTTAGCGTTAACACACATTTACTGCGTAGAATTCTGCACATAATAATTTACAAGAGAAGTTTTGAAAGTTTTGCGAAGATTAGATGCCTATGCTATCCACACATCATCAAGAAACTTGTGAAAGAAACTATATATGATAACTAACACATTTTAGTTTGTCACAACTTAAAGTTACAGAAGATTCTAAAACTCTTAACGTTAGTCTAGTCATCATCGATGCTTTGCGAGCTATAAGAACATTTTGACTGAAATATTTACAAATTTAAGAAAATATAGATTATAATACATTTTAGCTTGTCATAACTTAAAGTTACAGAAGATTCTAAAACTACCAATACTAGTCTAGTCATTATCGATGCTTTGCGAGCTATAAGAACATTTTGATTGAAATATTAAGAGAACTCTTGAATAATAACCAACTTAAAAGAACGACTCTCGCGGATTTCTGGTACTCAGCAGGATCAGATGAGAGTGTTCTTTGAAATCTCTTACAATGGCAAGCTTGTGGTACTTTGTCTCAACAAAAATAACTAAACGTAAACATCACTTCCAAAGTCTTAGAATAAGTGAGAATTTTTCTAAATAACTTTTAAGCCTACCATGTGTCTCATTATAAAACAAAAGATGTAATTGTCTTAGCAAGCTGAGTTAGATTGTTAGAAGTCTGAAGCGAAAATGTTATGGGTTCTATGAATATGTTATAGGCTGCAGATGATGTTTGCCTGCCAGTATTATTCAGTCTTCTCCTCATGTAAAAAGAAAGACTACTTCTAAACATAATAACTAATTCGTAAATTATTACTTTGAAGTAAAGATCGTTTGTAAAGATGGCACACCCTGCAGGTTAACAGCAAAATTATACACAAATTATAATTTAAAACGGGAGTGTACGAATAAGCTATGGGTTCTTATAATGTATGCTTGCGACCATTGTAGAGTTACAAGCGATTTTGTAAAAGAGTTTCCTCTCAGAATCCTTCAAAAACAGGCCTAAACTTCTGGAGCAAATTTTCCAACAGGTAAGCTCCACAGCGATGATAATTAAACTCAGTCAAGATTTCTAATCGCCTAGGCAACCTATTATGTAGCTGCAGAGCCTGCCCCATCATCTTTTAAAATTCAGGAACTTTGTCCAGCCGGTTTCAAGTAGCATCAGCCTGAATTATTAGCAAATTTGATCTAGGATTTTAGGCCTGTTTGAAGGCTTCTGAGATTAAACAATTTTATAAAATCGCTTGTAACGTGAAAACGATACGACTGATTTTGACAAACCAAATTTTTGCATCTAAGTTGACATGTTACCCACACAATGACAATCGGTTTTTAAGGAGTCTGATGAATAGGTAGCAAACTGCAGGCTTGCAAACGTTCAACGTTTTTTACTAACACAGTGATGTGATTCTTTTACATAAAAATTACCCAGGCAAAGGAAGTAGAAAGAAAAGATGAATCGTGTAGTCCCAAAGCATTTTCTCAAATATCCGAATCTTTGACGAATATTGGATTCAAATCTGTAAAAAGTGTAGTGTAAAATTACATTACCGTTGTCTTTGAACTGAATGAATTGAATGGCTTGAAAGGAACTTCGGGTACTTTGCTGTAACTCCACCGTGGAACTTTTGATATCTTTATTATTTTCAATATGGTGACGTTTTTCTTTTCATTGAAAGAATTCATGGAAAACTTTCAAAAAAATTAAGATCATCGCAAATCCTAAATTAATAGAGGAAAAATGATAAAAATCGTCACGAAGACAATTTTATAAAAGAACTACAATATGATGTCACTTATGAAGAACTACAATATGATGGCAAGCAGAAACCTGTCGCTCTTCTGGTTTACGATATAGAAATTTGCTGACGTCACAGCCTCAAATATAATAAATGCCGCCACTTTGAAAATAATCAAGAAGTCAAAACATTTCCACGGCAGATTTACAGCAAAGTACCCTGAGTTTCTTTCAAGCGATTCAATTCAAAGAAGGAGCTAATAGAATTTTACACCGCCTTTTTTAAAGATTTGAACCCTACGAATAAACAAAAATGAGCAAATAACTATGAAAAGGAAGATGTTTACAAATGAAGAAATTGATATAATTCGGCGTCAGACAACCACATGCTAATCTGAGCTGCACGCTAACTTGCTGATAAAGTTCTGAAACCAGATGTTCTGGGTGCGAGAGGGTATCAGACGTATCAAAAGGGCTAATCATTCAAGCACTGGTAAAAAAACACGACACGATGATCTCAGAATTCTCCCTGAAACACAATAGAATTTAGAGTTCTCGCCACTCGTGATTTTTTCGCCATGAACTAGAACGGAAAGAATTTAGTTGGTTTAGTTAGGTCAAATCCTAACTCTATTTATGAATCTAAAACGATAGTCTTCAAGTTCCTAAATGAGCTGGCTCCACAATACCTTTCTGACCTCTTCACCTGAAATTCGCAAAGCTCATCTGATAGCCTTCGTAATACGGGAAAGGGCTTAAGGTTACCAATGGAAAGGTCAACAAACGGCCAGAGATGTTTTTCCTATAGAGGTGCAAAACTGTGGAATAGCCTCTCAGTCGAGTCTAAGCAGGCATCCTCCCTGTATGGTTTTAAGAAAAATATTTAGTGATGAGGATTTCATTGCTCTTGACTGTAAATTTTGAACACTATTGTATATGTGGAGTGAGTGGCCGAGCGGCTTATACAGTTTCCGTTAGGTAACTGAAGTTAAGCTTGGCCGCGTGGGGTCAAAATCCGGATGGGTGACCTTCCAGATGCCTGACCAAGCAACTCACTTCGACGTCCTTCGGAAGGGATGTTAAACTAGGGGTCCCATGCCTGGATGCGGCATGCATAGTAGGCCTAAATTAGCTCTAATATACCTAGAAATCTTTCCAGCCTACATAAAAAATAAAACATTGAAAAAAATATACATATATACAGGTTAGAAATATTGTAAATAGAGTTTTATAGTTTGATTTAATAAGAAGTTTGGTGTTGCTCAGGGTTTATGATTGGGCTCACTTCTCTTCATAATCTACATCAATCTTCCTCCCCTCCAATTCTCATAAGCAGATTAAAGTTTACAATGTATGCCGATGATACTAATAGTATTTCATACCTGTGAACTACATGTTCTATCAAGGTACGATGGGGGAATCAAACATATGAGGAAGGGCTAATAATTGAAGAAAGTTGTGTCATTATGAATTAGAAGGTAAAGAACTCAGTTCAAATCCCACCTGAGCAATGAAACGAGTGCTCCAAAGATAATAGACATGCCTCACAGAAACAGAATCGGCATTGGGGTTCCACAGTATTCATGCTTCCGGCCATTTCTCTTTATAATCTACATTGATGATATGCCACTCCTCTATAAAATTCTCAAATTTAGGTTGTATCTGATTGGCTAATTTGAAAAGGAAAATTTATTGATTTAACTCCTCTTGAATTGGTTCATTTGCAAAGAAAACTCACAGCTCTGCAATGCAAACAACACTGGACTGAAATATTCTTCTTATTACATATTGCACGAAGTGATAAACCGCATTTAAAATAGTCAACTTTCTGAGCTCAAAATCACAGTAGACGGTCTCAATTTGAGTATGTCAATAGGAAAACTGTAACATCTTTGCTGAAGGTGGCGAATAAGAAGCATTGTAAATGTTTAGAGCATTGGACCAAAAATGTCCGCTTATTGCAAAAGGTGATACTCTGATTAGAAAAATCATAAAAAATAAAATTTCTAACCTCACAATCACAGCCTCGGTCGCATTTCAACCGCGAAAATACTAGTTTTAGACCATAACAACATAAGATAACCAGGGGGTAAAAAGAAAAACTTACCATAGGACAAGAGTGCCGCTGTCAAATTGATAGGACGCTGTGGAGGAACGCGGCCTTGGTCATAGTTCAAGTCTGTCGTTAAAACACTAACATTAACATCACTATTGCATGGGCATTTTTCCTTGTTTTGAATGAGCAATGTGACCTAGAAAAGGAAAGATAAACTTGTCAAGATAAACTAATCAAATTATAGATATTTCCATTGGAGTAGAGATTATGAACCAAGAACCATGTGTTTACGATTGCATCGAGCAAACAAGCACCGATATTCACCAACTTAAAAATCAAATGATACCTTGTGTTGACTCATGGGGGAGGATTAATGGCGGGCAATTCAAACTCAAAAATTGACTAAACTTACAAGAAAACTTGATATTTTATTGGAGTACAAATTAATAGCCAAGAACTATGTGTTACATATAACACTTAATAACCAAACAGTGATATTACCCATTTTAAACAATCAAATGATACCTTTACATGGCTCACGGAACCCTAGAATCCTTCAATGGCATTCACTTTAAAAACTGGATACATTTTTACAACAACAGCGTTGTCAACTATCTTAAAGTCAAGTGAAGGGAAATTTCGTACTTTTGGGGATTTATTCCACAGGGGGGGTTCTCACGTAGGGGATGCCCTCAAAGGTGCACTTTACACTTGGACGGCAATAATAGCAAACGGTATAGTATTTGGCAATTTTGGTCTACACAAGGTATTTTTCATCAGTAGGATTTTACCAGATGCACTGATGCAATCGTAAGGAAAATCCAACAATCTATGGATGAAGCAATCTAATCATTTTTTCCGCAAAAGAGTTTGTCCAGGCAATACCGGGTGCGCCAAAAAAAACTATCCACGTTTGAAAAATCGTAGTACCCAGAGTACTGGATGGATTTGAATGAATAAAAGTTTGGTTGATAGCAGAACCACTGNTTATTCACAGGGGGGGGGTTCTCACGTAGGGGATGCCCTCAAAGGTGCACTTTACACTTGGACGGCAATAATAGCAAACGGTATAGTATTTGGCAATTTTGGTCTGCACAAGGTATTTTTCATCAATGGGATTTTACCAGATGCACTGATGCAATCATAAGGAAAATCCAACAATCTATGGATGAAGCAATCTAATCATTTTTTTCGCAAAAGAGTTTGTCCAGGCAATAGTACCATTTTTGGAGATTACATGGCTAGGTTAGGGTTAGGTTAGGGTTGGGGTTAGGGTTAGCTGAGGGTGCTTTTTTGGAAATGCTGAGATAACAATTCTACGCCAAATTTTAAAGTTAACCCTCCCCAGTGATCTCCTCTAAGCTAACTTCAAACCTGTCTGAGATCACGGATCACTATCAATGAAATCAGATCACTGAAATCGGATTACTATCACTTGAATCGGATAAAAACCAGATGAGTTGCTAATGAAACATCATCTTTGATCTGATGAACAAGTGATGTTTGAAGTTTGAATAACACATGTGTTGCTTGGGAACAAAGTCAACAGCTGTGAATTGAATGAGTTGTTAAAGCAGCTAAAGTTTATCAAAATAGATCTTCAACCAGATAAATTTATCAATAGGAGAAGATTAATTGAAATAACAGGCAAAGTGATTCGGTGGCTGGAACATGAGCATAGGCTTCAATTCTTTAAAAAGATAGTGTAAATTGCTATTACATCTTTCGCTGGAGCCTCTTTTCCATGTTTGATTTTCAGTAGAAAATCAATTCCCTAAATTGTACGAGCTTATTGAAGAGGCATAGCAGCCTCTTCGAGGGATATGCTGCGCAATTTAGGCTCGTTAGCAATACCCTGTGATACGAATTTCACTTAAAGACCCTCTGCTAACCATGTGGCTTTGCACGCCGTTGCTGTCCCAGAATGCACTGCAATTGGACTTTCAGATTATCTGAAAGTCTCTGATGCTAGGCCGGTGTTGTGCTGTTTTCTCATGCGCAGCACGCAAAGCCTCGTGGTTAGCAGAGGGACTTTAAAGAAAACCTCTTAGCTGGAGTCTTTTCCATGTTTGATTTTCAATAGAAAAAACCGAGATTTGACAAGCTGTTATGCTGGTAATAAGTGCTATTTAACAAGTTTTTTCCTGCCTTTTATTTCTAATACTACATAACGATCACATATGGTCAAAATCTCACTACACCTAATTAGATTAATAAATCTACCAGAAACATATGACATGCTTAACATAATTGTTATTCAAAGAGCTAACACAATATAATTCTATATTTAGATTAATTTGCATACGTAGGAGGGAGATTTCTAACTTGTCTCGTGCAGCGAACCTGCTATGAATCTCTTCAAACCAGATTTCTTCAAACGAGATAGGAAGTGTTTTAATAAAACTAGACGGATTCTAATTTCCTATTTTTCGATTTTGACAGACGAAAGATTTGAATTTTTGAATGAGAGCAAATCTAAGTCATTTGAATTTCACATCTGTGTAAAACGAAACGAGCAAAAACTTTAGAAATAAGATGTTAAATTGTAAACAGAGAACCCAGGTGGTTTAAAACAATACTGATTCAGAGGCTAGCTAGACCTGAAGTGAATCCGAGGCATGCAGCCATACGGTGACATTAGACTTACCACAATCGTAATACTTATCATTATCTTATCGAACTAACTGATTGGCGCTCAAACCAGCATGAAGCTGTGAAAGGACGACAGTTTTATGTTCACGCATCACCAAAAATTTGAATTGAAATATTAATATTGCAACTATATCTTTACCTCGCTATTTCTTAGAACACTTCAAAAGTGATACACTTGTTTGTGGTAAATAAAACTCCTTGTCTAGAAAAGACTGGTTATAAGTCAATGAATACAATTTTTAGGTCACTTAAAATTGCTCTGCACAATATATGTTTCCTAACAAACACTGGAAAAAGATCAGTTTTAATAATAATCAAGAAACGATTCTGAAAATCGAGACCTTTTTAGTAATATGGGCCAGTCCAAATTTCTCATAAAAATAACGTGATAATTGATAGATTGATTGGTGTAATTAATTGATTAAGTCAGCAGTAGATTAAGTGGACGGTTGAACGATGCGTTGATATTTTAGTTGATCGATTGATTGTTTGATAAGAAACTACGGTTGCTGATTTTTACACCAACTGCAAATGAACATCCCAAAGAAAGTAGGAGCCTAAAAAATTCCATGCTTGCATAAAACCTTCTCAGGAATTTCACAAATTTTGTTGTGAGATGTTAAATAAACACGAATCATTAATTAATAACGAAGGAAAAGTTACAGATTTCACGATGATTACATTTTAAGCTTTTAATTTCGTATTCATTCTTACCAAAACCCTGCTGACTTTCTCCCATGCGTTTCAGATAATCCCAGAAGTCAGAACGAGAAAGCCAATTCCCTTAAAATTTAAACAGCTTTGAAGAGTCTTCTCAGGTTATGAAGCTTTGGAATCGCCTAGAATAATTCCCTGCCTAAACGAGCTAACAGCGTTGGATAAACATTTCAGGTTTTGCTTGTTAGATAATTATTCTTCCGTTTGGCAACTACATAAATCGTTGTTTCAAGCGTTCAACAAGTGAGCAAACATTTTGTATAGATATTAGGATCCCTGGCAGAGCAGGCAAAGCCCTTCGCAGGACCAAAGGTGTACCAAACTTTCTAGTTATTTCACGAAAATTTGATATTTTTCTTGCCAATCATGGTTTTCTGTCTGGCAACTGCATAAATCATTGTTTTAAGCCCTTGGCAAGAGAGCATACAGTTTTCATAGATATCAGTGTCCCTGGCAGAGCCAGCTGAGCCCTCCGCAGGACCAATGGCGTACCGAAGCTTCCTAGCTATTTCATTTAATATCTTCTTGTCAAATTATGTTTTTCTAGATTTTGGGCATTTGGTAAAATGACAAATTGTCAATAAACTATCAATTTCCACGAAGCACAGCTCATTTCATAGTGAAAAGGTTAACTTAGATGCAACAATTTATTTCACCAAAATCGGACATATTTTCATTAAGCTTTGAGTGATTTTGCTTTGAAGCTATTTCTTGAACAGCTTGAAAAATGACTAGAAAATAACGATCAAATGTTTACTTCTTCAAGTTTCAGCTTAAAAATTCATGGTGCACCAAGGCAACTCAGGCCTACTAGTTATTTAATAAACATTTTGTATTTTGGGTAGATTTTAGCAACGAAACACCTTTTATTTTAAGCTCTGGCAAACATTCACTCGAAATTTCTCTAAACAATTGCTGAACGCAGTTTTTTTTNGTTCTTATTTCAAATTGTCTCGAATTGTTTCAAATTCTTCTGTTTCTTTCAGAAGTGTCAACACAACCCCTGGATAATCCACCTCGCTGCTAAGCTGCTTGTTAATGATAAAGAGGCTGATGAATTGATGCAATTTAACCCGTTCAAAGATGGAAAACCTCCCAGGTAATCAAACTCAAACTATCCTTTTTTGCACTTTAGTTTCGAACCTGTACTTTAGTTTAGTTTTGAACTTTAATTCAGATGGTTCATTCCAGAAATTTTTATTTTTTTATATTGCTACCTAGCATCCGAAGGTAGTTTTTTAGGACACTGAGACGCTAAGCTTATCGAGCAATGTCCTGGTCCTTCCTCTCGATGTGACCACACCTCGCGATTCCTTTAGCCTGGAATTACAGAGAGTTGGTGACTCTCCTCACTCTACGTAGCAGGTTCGGCAGGGCGGGGACTCGAACCACCAACTCTAAAGTTGGTAGTCAAGCGCGCTACCATTGAGCCATCCCCACTAATGGATGCAGTTCGTAGTTCATAGCGAAGGTCATTTTGGCAACCATTTTGATACTGTTTGGTAATGTTTGATTACGTTCAGTTATGTTTGAGTGATATTGAGTGAAGTTTGATCCCGACCAAAACTGATTCAGGACACCTTTGATTTTAAGCTCCATCAAACATTCACTCGACGTTTCTCTAAACAATTGCTGAACGCAGTTCATAGCGAAGGCTGAGTCATTTTGGCAACCATTTTGATAATGTTTGGTAATGTTTGATCACCTTCATTCATGTTTGAGTGATACTGAATGAAGTTTGATCCCGACCAACACTCATTCAGGAACATATTTTGAATTTGTTAGCAAATATTTAGCCAATTTGCCGCCCCTATGCAACATTACTGATTATTATTGAACAACTTTGGGTGAAATTCTGAATGAATGTTTAGTCGTGTTGCCTGGAGTGTGGGAGGTAAATGACGCAAAATGGAAGCCATTCACAGAATAGTATCTTGAAAGAAAAATATTTCACACTTTCTACAATTAGCGCCTAATAACTCATGAAGCCCATCACGTAGTTGAGTGGTGCGAAACAAAACATTGACGTGGTATTACAAAAGGTTTTTATGTGTGAATGTGCTACTTAATGTCTACCGCTGGGGTTGTGTTATGAATCATAAAATGCAAAAGCTCGATTTCAATTGAGCGTCGATTATAGAGTAGGATATTATTTGGATTGGCAATTTGAGTTTCCGAAACAACTTAATGAAATTGATTAAAAAGTTAAAGAAATGTCAATTTGGCAGGTGATTTTTGCAGTTGCTTACGTCACCACCACAAGCCCAGTTAATAATATTAGGATTACGTTGTCGGAGAAATCTTTGCATGTTTCCGATTAGAATATTTCGCTGCTATTCAACAAAGATTAAGGCCGCACACCAATTACACGTTTACGGTGAGCTTCTGCGATTACTCACCATGCAAAAATTAATTCTTGCAAGTGTCGGATTAGAAAGTTTAGCAGCCATTCAACCAAAATGTAGTGCCGTGCCTGTTGCGCCTAAGAAAGCGTTTGATAAACTAAAATAAATCATACATTTAGAGATTTAAAAGTTGAAGACTTAGTATTCACTTAAAGGCTCTTATCCAACCATGGTCCTTTGCCTGCCCTGTTTTATGAAAATGAAGATTTTTGTGGTCTACGAAAAAGGCTGCCACAATAGAAATGTACGCGCAAAGGCTGCTGGTTGAATAAGAGCCTTTAAAAATCTCAAATCACACATTGCAATTTTTCTTATTTTTGGCCGACTTCTGCCCAAGTTACCTTATTGTAGGAAATTTCACGGATGACCTCTTCAAAGACATTACGCGGGAATAAACCTTTCGCGAATTTTCGTGGATTTGCCAAAAATAGCGAAAACCGCGAAAATGTCTCCCACAAAAGTTTCTTCTCTTAAAGTAAGTTGAAACACCGAGCTTTGATCTGCAAATGGGCCTTAGGCAGTTTCATAGTAGGCAGATCCTGGGTCTCTTCGCGGAATAAACTTTCGCGGATTTGCCTAGAAATAGCAAAAACCGCGAATGTTTCTTCCCGCGAAAGTTTCTTCTCTTGCAGTAAAATTGAAAGGCAGAGGCAGTTTAATAGTAGGGAATTTAAATGTTTATGAAAACATAAATGCTGATGAATGGAAAATATATTGAAATAGGTATATTGATGACCTGCATTTCAAAAACACGATTCAAACATTAAAAACAAATAGGCATGATGTCAAACCAACAGGTGGCTATATAAGCAACCGTGAATTTTGACAGAAAATGCCGTTTTAATTTGCGTACAAGCAGTCATCAATACAAAATAGCATTCAGGTACCACTTGCAAATTGAAATTTTATTAAAATCCTTCTTGCGTAGAATTTGACGTGCTCTGAAAGGTAGTTTTTTTATAGATTCTAGTAAGATAACAACAATGACAAATTACAAAACACGATACCGCAGGGAGCATGGTACCTAGTACATATCACCCCTACGGAAAGGTAGTCCTAAGAGCCATAGCACAACATTACTTAATTAACAACAAATTTTGACAGAAAAAGCAATTTTAATTTTAATTAGTAGTTATGAATACAAAATAGCACTTGAGAGCCAATTCCCAATCGTAGCCTGACTTTGTTGGTTAAGGCGAGTATCTGATTTTTCTTAACGAGCCATTCTCACCCAGGGTCCTTTGCGGGTACGCTGATATTTCAGACTGTCTGAAAATCAAATCTGGCCTGAGCAGAAAATATGGATCCACACTGCAGTGATTAAACTGATAGAAAAGTCAACTAAAGGGAAACTTTCTATCACTGCAACTACTGCAGTGTCGATCCATATTATCAGCTTAGGCCAGATCTGACTTTCAGACAGTCTGACACTGAAGCGTGCCCGTAAAGGACCCTGGGTGACAATGGTTCTTTAAAGTGATTTTTGGAAACTTCACAATACTGAGACAACAAACTGACATAAATTTTGATCGAAAAAGAAATATTTCATTCACAAGATTAGCAAAGGACTATGGACTCTTCCCATAGCATAGGTGAGCTTGGACGACATTAAAGGGAGTACAAAGACCAGCATGCTTTGCGCACAGTCAGCGACTTGCTCTGCACAGCTTCCAGAATAACTGACTGTACGAAATTCACAAAAACAAAAACAAACTATGGCAAAGGCTGCTGGTCTTTGTACTCCCTTTAAAGACAACTAGCACTGCCAATCCTTGTATAAACACATTTCAAGTCTATTTCGGAAAATCCGTCGGTCTAGTCTCCATTCCGCAATTCTTCTTTCTATCGTGGAATTGGAAACTGCGGAATGGGATGCAGGAAGGCAGTCTCTATGAAATAGCCTTTGGAAAAACCTAATCCCTCTGCTACCAATGTATCTGGCTAATAGCAAGAAATTATACAGGGTGTCCCAAAAAAGTTTTGCCCCATTTGTGCAGTTGCTGTTGAGGAGCTGTAACTTCTATTGTCCCGTTTTTGATACGGTTGCATAGGATATACTTCAACTTAGAGTTTGAGATCTTGTTTTAGCCAATCGCACAAGTGGTTGCTGATTTATGGCACAAGAAAGTCAAAATAAATAGTTGCTTAAACATTTCCAAATCAAGTAAATCCATTTTATCGTGAATCATTATGTTACCCAAAATACCACATCAAGGAAAGTATATTCCACGGCGTCTTCTGTTATGCAACATTTTGTTTACATCATATCATATTGTCTTGCAGAGAAAACGAAATTCGAGCGGCAGAAGCAAATAAAAAAGACAAAACAAAGCAACTAGCTGAAAAGAAAGAGAGAGAAGAACGAGAGGAAAAAGAAGCGAAGGATATGGAGGAGAAACAGTTGCTGGACGACAAAAATAATAGACTAGACCAAAATGGCGACATGAATGGGCCAAGTTTGCATTCCAATGAAAATGAATATGTGGACACTACGAAGAACGATACAAAATTATCAAAAAGAAATGTGGTTGTCAAATCTAACTCTATTCCTGATGTGCACTTGCAAATAGATGACACTTCTTCTCCAGACAACAAATTCCAATTTGAAACTGGCGTGTAATTACAACCAACATAATGTTATCACGTGATACTTTGACACAAATGTCATAATGGCACAAATGTCATAATGGTACAAATGTCTTTGTGGCACAAATGTCGTATTATGAACCAAATGTCAAAATGGCACAAATGTCGTACTATGGACCAAATGTCCTATTGTGTACCAAATGTCATAATGGTACAAAAATATCATAGAATGAACCAAATGTCATAATGGCCCACATTTCATAATATGAATCAAACAAAGAGTGCCACTAGAGAGCACAGTCTCTCTCCCTGGACAATTGTCATGCAATTACAACAAGTAGTTTAGATTCCTTAGAAGGATAATTGTTATTTGCAAAGTCGTATGCGACTTGCGACTAAATCATATACGATTTTGTGGTACACATAAAAGAGACTAAAGTTTGTTTAATTTTTGGTTATTTTGCAAAGTCGACGAAATGTCATAGAACGGAGAATATACGAAAGTTTCACTTGAGAGATATACCCTAAAAGATGGAAGACTAAAACATCGCCAAGTCGATGAAAGAACGATCTATCATGTCATCAAAATCAAATTGCGAGAACGATTCTTCAGGAAAGATTTTCCAAGCAAAATTGTACGGGAACAGAAGCAAAAATTTCGTGGATGATTCGATATACCAATCATGATTACGTTGATTCATCTTAATCAGGCTTATCACGATTCTGATGATCGATCAGAAAATTGGCTCATTCATGATATTCTTCCTATGCGATAAGAACCCAAATTTCATGGAATCAATTATGAAGAAACAAATTTTGCAATTACTCAACTTCCATCAATTCTTGTACAGTAAAATGGCAAAAATAGAAATTTTCTTAAAATGGTATGATAATAATTCTTAATTTAGAATCACAATTACTGAACCTGGAAGAAGAAGATAATGGAACCACAACCGAGAAATCACATTGAAAACACGTCACAATTAGTTTGAATCTCAAAACTAATCTTGATTACTGAATTCGTGTAAATGGTAATGAAAGGAACAAACAAAGCAACCTCGTGAAATGCCACAATTAATTTGAATGGCAAGAACAACTCGCGTTTCGAGGACCTGGTAGGAGACGATTATGCAACAATAACCTAACAAATATCGTGAAATGGTATAATTAATTTGCAACGAAACCAAACCAATTTCTTGCAATGCCACAATCAACTTTGAATCGCCAGAATGACTCGCTATTCCGAAAGCTCGTAGTAGAGGACAATGCAACAATTACCAAACCTATATCATGTAATACTACAAGTAATTTTGAATCAACATAATGGATTTCTATCACTGAAACTCGTTCGTGAAATGCCATAACTAATTTCGAATCGCAACTACCGAAATATATCGATCGCAATTACTGAAACTCGAAGTAGGACCAAAACAAGCATATATAGTTCAGAAGGATCTTTTGGATTGTAAATGCGGAAAAGAACAGTCTGTTGCTTACAAAATGAAATTGAAAAATTGTAGATAAAAAGTTTTGAATTTAGATAACGATCATATCAAAATATGACCACGGAACAAAATTAGATATGATAAAAAATTAGGACCCAATCTTTAAATTACCCCAAATTTCCACAATAAATAAATTTCCATTAAATCATCCAATGAAAGCACCAACATTTTCTTTTGGCATAAAAAGAGGCACAGGGTGTCCCAAAAAAGTTGTGCCCCATTTGTGCAGTTGCTGTTGAGGAGCTGTAACTTCTATTGTCCCGTTTTTGATACGGTTGCATAGGATATACTTCAACTTAGAGTTTGAGATCTTGTTTTAGCCAATCGCACAAGTGGTTGCTGATTTATGGCACAAGAAAGTCAAACAAGTGAAAACTTCAAAACAAGCATTTTCTTGTTCAACAAAAATATCAAAATCAAGCAATTATTGCAAGAAAATGTTCTAGGGTTTTATTTGAATTTTGTATGCATTTTGCAATGGGTAAAATGGTGTTATGTTATCAGTAAACAATTCAATTTACCCTTTATCAACGGTAGAAAAAATTCTAATACAGCTCTAGAACCCTTTCTTGCAGTATTTACTTGACTTTGGAATTTTTGGAGAACAAAGAAGTGCTGTTTTTGACGTTTTCCCTTCTTTTACTTTCTTGCGCCATAAATCAGCAACCACGTGTCTGATTGGCTAGAACAAGGTCTCAAACTCTAAGTTGAAGTACATCCCACACAACTGTATCAAAAACAGGACAATAGACGTTACAGCTCCTCCACAGCAGCCACACAAATCGGGCACAACTTTTTGGGACACCCTGTATATAATTAATTTTGATACAAAATGAGGTTTGAAGCCAACTTAAATTACCCCAAATTTTCAAAGTAAATTCACAAATATTTGTTTCTTAGATAAATGGAGGGGTAAAATTATGAGGTAAAATTATTTTGAAGCAGATTTTAATTTGAAGCAAATAATTACACTAAAAACCCGCATGAAAGAACCTAAACTTATCAACACCACAGTACGGATGTAAAACTGTGGCAAAAAGTCAATGTGAAATGAAAAAGACTTAATAGACAATAACGCTAAAGATGGCGGCTCCAAAGACTCTGTTGTGTTTTGCTGCAAAGCATGCTGGTAAAAAGCTCCCTGACGACCACCTAACGACTTAAACATTTCGGTCTGCCGTTTTGACTAGCTAGCTTGAATTCGAACACAACAAGGTTCGAAAGGAAACCTTTCCAAAGCAGAAAAAGTAAAGTTTTGATTCGAATTGAAGTTTTAATTAAAGATTCACATTCGAATTACAAATGTTCCTGTTTGTTTACATCGATTACTTGTTCCAGACTTTAACACAGCTGGCTAGTCGAAACTGCAGACCAACATTTTTAAGTCGTTAGGTCGTCGTCAGGGAGCTTTTTACCAGTATGCTTTGCGCGGCCACCATCTTTAGCGCTATTGTCTATTTCACTGTTGTGATTGTTGCTTTCTTGAGCATCCAGAGCAATATGATGAGTTTTTATTTGAATATCAAGCAAAGCAATGTCAGTTTGTAATCTCTTAAAAGTTTGAGGTTCTTATTTGCCAGTTTCTATTGTACCCTGAATCCCAAATCAAAATCCTTTCTATTGAAAAGTTAGATAAAAAGCAAAATTTTTGTTTCTGATTTTTCAGATATAACTTAATCAAAAAGCAAGTTATGTTTGGATAAATTGCAAATTAAGAGTGCAGCACGAAGTAACAGACTAGTTGCTCTAATTCTGAGACTACAAAATAATGTATTAAGGACAGGAAAAATATTCTTTTGTTTCCAGCATCATAACTCATTCTCAGGAAGTTGTACTTGATTAAGATTGCGCAAAACAGTAATTTTTCCTTTCCAAAAATTCAAATCCTTGTAAACCATGTACGTGGGATTTAAAAATGGCGGCATGCCAAGGCCGGTTTTGCAGAGGAATTAGTCAAAATTGGAAATTTCAGAAAAAGGAAAGTTATCTTCAAGAAAATTACGCTAAAATGCAATTGTTTACGTTGAGAAAATTAATCACACAGACAGACCAAATTTCAAAGCCTTATAAACCACGTTTACAGAATTTTAAGCTGACAGCATTTGAAGGCTGGTTTTTGCAGAGGAATAGGTCAACATTGGACATGTTTTGAACTATTCTATGTCAAGTTTATGAAAGAAATATTTAGAATGAATTGAGATCGGTAAAACCACAGCATAAGATTTTAGAAGATTTTGACCACATGGCGAACAACATGCAAACCATATTGTTCAAAAGAAACCACTGAGAAGAAGAAAACAGCAATGTTGAACAAGCAATAATTGCCTGTTTTCTTACAACAAATTTCACGAGAATTGAACAGTGGTGAATTTGTTAATGATTGTTAAGCTTTAACTTCGAAGAAAAAGACTTTTTAGTGTTGCACCAAGAAATGATAATTGTAAGGAATTGTTCTATAGTGTTAGCCAAAAATCAAACAAAATGTTATTTGGGCTGCTTTTTATTTAATGACATGGTTCTAACATTTTCTTATTTCTTCTCAAATTAATTGTCTTATTTCTTCCACAACCAATGACATCAAAACACCTTTATCATTTCAAATTTTAGGTTGCTCTAAGGAAAGAGCCTTGCCAATACCTAATAAAATAATTTGCCTTGATATGACCAAATATGTATCTCAATTTTCAGTTTCGAAATTTTAGATTTTTCAGATGGCCTAAACACATCAAAACTGTTTGGATAAATTCTGTCCTGTAACATTTTTTTCTCATTTTGGAACAATTTTTACTGATTATCAGACATAAGAACTACCAAGTGTCAATAAGTTTACTATGTTCCTGAGCAAAATGATGGCCTTGTAATTAATATTTCAAACAAAACTGATTCTTAGCAAAGATCACGTATGCTTCAGTTACAACAAGCCAAATATACCATAATCCATCAACTATTGGGGACACCTAGTGGTTGTGGAAACATCCATTTTCTTAAGTATCTTATGCAGTATCAAATTTGGGTGCACAACAGGGGTGGTGCCAGGGGAGGGCTAGGGGGCTATAGCCCCTCTGTCGGAAGCATCTAGCCCCCCCTGCATCAGAGGAAATTTTTATTAATTTTCGGCAGGAATTTGGCAAAATGACGTATGAAAACTGTATTTTTAGTCATTTTAGCCCCCCTGTTGGAAGTTCCAGCCCCTCTGTCGGAAGATTTCTGGTGCCACCCCTGATGCACAAGCATCACAAGAATTCTTGAGAATTTTCAAGAATCTCATTCTGATGAGAATTCCTCAGAGATATAAAATATATCTTTAAGATTGTTAAGATTTGTAAACAAAAATTCCAAAAATTCTCTTGAGAACTCTAATAAAAAAATGATTCCTCAAGATCTGCACTGTAGCATATGTACTGTAATGTAGCAAAAGTGAAACTTGATGCATCAGAACAGAGAAATTACAAAATGAAAATCCAATGACTTAGTTAGTTAGAAAATTCAGCTCAAGTATTATATGAATAAAAAAATGTTAAAAGTGAAGTTAATTTTGCAAGAAATAGTCTGAATAAAGCGTTAATATTCTGGCTTTATTACGCAGTGATTAGATTTGAATAATAATGTGGCTTTGTTATAGTAAGAAGCTAAACAAATAACGTTTTGCTAGCAGCAGAACAATACCACTATGTATGCTTTCGTAGAAGTTTATTTTCAAGGCTGTTAAATGAGTATTGCACTTAAAAGTAAGAATTGTTCGTTATGAATAAATGAGAATGTAAAGTTTGTTTATTTCAGCAGTTTTTAGATTTTCAACAACTTAAACCTCAACTGAAACTGACCAAGGTATTCCTTTTTGGCATTCCTATTTCTATAAATAGATCTTTTTGCTGCATGAAGGTGAAGTTGCATTCTTTAGCGCCAAGCGCTGGGATCGCAGAAGTAGAGAGGACCTAATCGAGTCCACGACCTCTTGTCATGACGCCCAAATGGTGGGGCTCTACCTGGGATCAAACCATGTCCGCCTGACTGTCCTGAAAGTCAGAGGATTACACCACTGCGCCACAACACCTGCATGAATCTGATGTCACTCTACCAATTTGGTTTTTACAAGAATTTTAAACAAATTATCAAACCAAAAATATGGAGTTTTTTTGCTTTCCTTTATAATGAGTCAACACCGATATGGTATGCATGCCACCATAATTTTTTATTTAAGCTAAGTGGCCAATTCTTAATCCCACATTGCATTGGAAGAATAGGTTCCAAATCTTTAAAAAGGTTGGAGTAAAATTATATGACCTATTGCTTTGAATTGAACGGCTTGAACAAAACTTTAGCTTAATCCTTAAATTAGACTTTTCAGAAATCTTTAGTATTGTCAGAAATTACAGTTTATTTTATATTTCAACTGATTTGAGGAAGTTATGCAGGATAATAACAAGCCCTTTACATGTGCAGCCAGGTTATTCGTAATCCCTTGCGCTTCCATAACAAAAATTTACTCATACTGATTCACTCAGAGATTCCCCTGGGCCTCAGATTCCACTGAGATATGCCAGGGTGCTTTTTGAGTGATAATCATTTGCATAACATCCAAGGCTATGTAAAACTTATAATCTAAGAATATTACAACAGGTTGTATGTGTCTTTACTGGTTAAAAAAGTGCTCAATGCCATATAGACAGAGCGAATTACAGTAAGAGTGACGCAGTGATATGGATAGCTGTATAGCGTGAAACTCTGAGTAACAACAAAGAATGTAGTTTGTTTCACTGCGTCACTCTTACTGTAATCTAAGAATACAAAATCTATGCAAACTGCCACAAATAAAGACACTGGGCTTTGGACAAGAATCAATGTCTTTCAGAGGTAGTTTCCTCTGGAACACCCTCAATGACAGTGTAAAAAAGAGCCAACATTTTCAGCTTTCTAAATGAGGATCAAACACTGGCTGGAGACAAATGCAACTGCAAAATATGCCCCAATTAATTTTGTATAAAGTATATATATTTTTTGTTTGAAAATAGTTGGTTTGAATTGGTATGTTTTTATTACTATTGTAAATACCAACTTTAAATATGAATTAAATAAATAAAAATTAATATTGGGTCTCCGACTGATCATGATTAAAAAAAATATGACAAATTCTCGCATGCCAAAAATATGATAAATTTTCGGAGTCTGTTCTACTTAAAGTCATTCCACAACGAACCTTTTGTGTGTTCCTTTTCGTTGAACAATTGAAAGAAACTATAAATTATAATAGTCGGTCTCAAATTAGATCTCACGTGAAAATGGCAATGCCCACGAATAACAACAAATGAAGTGTCTTGCATGACTAAGTTTGTGTTATCGCAAATCTCACTTGACAAACTCAGCCAATCAGATTGCATAACAGAGCTGCTGCCCTGACCAAAGGAAGCAAGCAAAGGAAGCAAACTGAAGCAAAGGAAGGGGGTGACAATGAAAGCACCACTAATGTTGCTTGGTTGCACAAATTGCAGAATTGGGCCTAAAAGTTGGTATCATGTGGGGGCCTACGGCCTATATGCAGTTTTATTGAGTGATGACGAAATCATCTGGCCTCAAATAAGGATTAAGAATTAGTGACAGCAATCAAAGTTTAAAAGGTAAGAACATACCTCCTCTATGATCTCATATTCCAAATTCTTCGCCATTTTCTTCACGAACTTCATTTTGCTTTGCTGCACGCACGCCTTACCTGGGCCTTTGAAAACAGCGCCAATAATAACTAGAGCCACGTGATTAAAACCACCTGATTCGAATCCAGGGACTCGCGCTTTTCAAAAGTCCTTTTGCGAAGCCTGGGCTCCAGTTCAAGAGTCCTTTGAGAAGCATGGGTTCTAGTCAACTTTCCCGCGCTTTACGATGTCTTCTGTGGCTCAAAATATGAGGTTTGTAGCTATCATTTCAAATCTTTTGTATAATTTTACACAGTTTTTATTATTGCCAAAAATAATTTGGTCTTTGATATAACTAAAAAGAAGGCATAACTATTGAAGTCGAGCAACTCTATTTTTGTGGGAAATTGCTTGACGACAGCATCCTTAGCTGAAAGATAACTCTGTTTCATCAAGTCTGTAGCCTGCGTGTAGACTTTGTTGGTCACTGGGGAGGAGGGGAAGTCTTTCCCCTCCTCCCCAGTGACCAAAAAAGTCTGCACGCAGGCTACAAGTCTGGAACAGTGGGAACATTTGCTAAATATTTTCGTCTGACTCGAAATTATCAGATTATGTCAGAATAAAAGAAAATGGAATGGAATAAAACAGTGCACGAATTTCAGAGAATCCAAAACAATTTTCGAGCGGTCAATAGAGAAGAACAAAAGAGGTAAAGAAATTATTTTTGTCCGCAAAGAATGGGTTTTTTAGCCTTGACAATTTGGTCATCTTTCTTTCGTATAACCTCGCCTTTGTTCAGTTCGAGCTCGCCATTTTGTTATTTTTACAAGTGGCAGTTTCCAACCGTCCACACTCAAATTTTCCAAGCTCATTGCTTGTTCAGGGACTATGGATAGGGGAACAGGACGGAAAATTGTATACGCATGCGCAGAAAACCCGCGTGAGCACAAGGAACCAAGAGCAGGAAGAGATGAGGAGGAAGTGAGACTGTTGTTGCTCGCTGTGAACGATAAAGTGCGATTCAGTCTGGTACGTTCATCTTTTTAAATATTATTCTTGTCTAATATTGCTACTTATTCTCTTTGTTGGTCGACCATTTACAGAATAAGCTCCGATGACAGACTGATTTATTAGTTTGGCCTCATCCACAGCATTNCACAACACCTGCATGAATCTGATGTCACTCTACCAATTTGGTTTTTACAAGAATTTTAAACAAATTATGAAACCAAAAATATGGAGTTTTTTTGCTTTCCTTTATAATGAGTCAACACCGATATGGTATGCATGCCACCATAATTTTTTATTTAAGCTAAGTGGCCAATTCTTAATCCCACATTGCATTGGAAGAATAGGTTCCAAATCTTTAAAAAGGTTGGAGTAAAATTATATGACCTATTGCTTTGAATTGAACGGCTTGAACAAAACTTTAGCTTAATCCTTAAATTAGACTTTTCAGAAATCTTTAGTATTGTCAGAAATTACAGTGTATTTTATATTTCAACTGATTTGAGGAAGTTATGCAGGATAATAACAAGCCCTTTACATGTGCAGCCAGGTTATTCGTAATCCCTTGCGCTTCCATAACAAAAATTTACTCATACTGATTCACTCAGAGATTCCCCTGGGCCTCAGATTCCACTGAGATATGCCAGGGTGCTTTTTGAGTGATAATCATTTGCATAACATCCAAGGCTATGTAAAACTTATAATCTAAGAATACAAAATCTATGCAAACTGCCACAAATAAAGACACTGGGCTTTGGACAAGAATCACTGTCTTTCAGAGGTAGTTTCTTCTGGAACACCCTCAATGACAGTGTAAAAAAAGAGCCAACATTTTCAGCTTTCTAAATGAGGATCAAACACTGGCTGGAGACAAATGCAACTGCAAAATATGCCCTAATTAATTTTGTATAAAGTATATATATTTTTTGTTTGAAAATAGTTGGTTTGAATTGGTATGTTTTTATTACTATTGTAAATACCAACATTAAATATGAATTAAATATATAAATAAAAATTAATATTGGGTCTCCGACTGATCATGATTAAAAAAAATATGACAAATTCTCGCATGCCAAAAATATGATAAATTTTCGGAGTCTGTTCTACTTAAAGTCATTCCACAACGAACCTTTTGTCCTTTTGTGTGTTCCTTTTCGTTGAACAATTGAAAGAAACTATAAATTATAATAGTCGGTCTCAAATTAGATCTCACGTGAAAATGCCCACGAATAACAACAAATTTCAAGTCATCCCACAACGAACCTTTGGTGTGTTCCTTTTCGTTGAACAATTGAAAGAAACTATAATTTAATAGCCTGTCTCAAATTAGATCTCACGTGAAAATGGCAATGCCCACGAATAACAACAAATGAAGTGTCTTGCATGACTAAGTTTGTGTTATCGCAAATCTCACTTGACAGACTCAGCCAATCAGATTGCATAACAGAGCTGAAGCAAAGGAAGGGGGTGACAATGAAAGCACCACTTATGTTGCTTGGTTGCACAAATTGCAGAATTGGGCCTAAAAGTTGGTATCATGTGGGGCCTACGGCCTATATGCAGTTTTGTTGAGTGATGACGAAATCATCTGGCCTCAAATAAGCATTAAGAATTAAGTGACAGCAATCAAAGTTTAAAAAGTAAGAACATACCTCCTCTATTATCTCATATTCCAAATTCTTCGCCATTTTCTTCACGAACTTCATTTTGCTTTGCTGCACGCCTTACCTGGGCCTTTGAAAACAGCGCCAATAATAACTAGAGCCACGTGATTAAAACCACCTGATTCGAATCCCGGGACTCGCGCTTTTCAAAAGTCCTTTCGCGAAGCCTGGGCTCCAGTTCAAGAGTCCTTTGAGAAGCATGGGTTCTAGTCAACTTTCCCGCGCTTTACGATGTCTTCTGTGGCTCAAAATATGAGGTTTGTAGCTATCATTTCAAATCTTTTGTATAATTTTGCACAGTTTTTATTATTGCCAAAAATAATTTGGCCTTTGATATAACTAAAAAAAGGCATAACTATTGAAGTCGAGCAACTCTATTTTTGTGGGAAATTGCTTGACGACAGCATCCTTAGCTGAAAGATAACTCTGTTTCATCAAGTCTGTAGCCTGCGTGTAGACTTTGTTGGTCACTAGGGAGGAGGGGAAGTCTTTCCCCTCCTCCCCAGTGACCAAAAAAGTCTGCACGCAGGCTACAAGTCTGGAGTGGGAACATTTGCTAAATATTTTCGTCTGACACTGCTCACACGAAATTATCAGATTATGTCAGAATCAAAGAAAATGGAATGGAATAAAACAGTGCACGAATTTCAGAGAATTCAAAACAATTTTCGAGCGGTCAATAGAGAAGAACAAAAGAGGTAAAGAAATTATTTTTGTCCGCAAAGAATGGGTTTTTTAGCCTTGACAGTTTGGTCATCTCCTTTCGTTAACCTCGCCTTTGTTCAGTTCGAGCTCGCCATTTTTTTGTTTTTACAAGTGGCAGTTCCTAACCATCCAAACTCAAATTTTCCAAGCTCGTTGCTTGTTCAGAGACTATGGATTGGGGCAGGGTATAGCCTACCCACTTTTTTGCAAGCACGATTCGCCATCTTACCTTTTCTGGCATCTAGATCTACAGTTTTATTGTGACCAATGACGTTCTTGGAAAATCTAGAACCAATTAAACCAACATTTCTCCGGTGAGTAAGTAAGCGTATTATCTACATTTTCTGTGCAAGAAAACCCATCTGACTCTTGACCAGAGCCAAGCAGACATAGGACGTGAGCTTTTTCTGAATTGAATTTGCCTGCTGAGAATTCTACGCACTTATAGCATGCAGACAGAACTAACACTCGATAATCGAAGTCATGTATTTTGAATAAAGCCATCTATTATATCTATACGGATAAAGTTCTTGAAAACGAGGTCAACATTTCAACACACTAAACTGCGACTATATCACTTTGATAAATTGTGTCTTTAACAGACTTTCTTGATTGGCCTCGTTTTGATCTGCCTAATGCACGTGGGGCACCTTTCAGGTGATCGGTCAGTTTCGTAATTTGATAGTTTTCGATTGGTAATCGCAGCAAATTTGAACCAACTGTTAGCTCCTTGATCCATCTTTGGCACTTATAGTCAAGGTAACTCTCGTGGAATATCTCGTGATGTAATCTCGAGTGATCAAATAAAGAGGCTGCTGGATGATATTCCTTATATATAATTGCTTGTTTGTGTGCATCTTCAATATGTCGATCATTTTCATGCTTAAAATTCTGTGTTGATACAATGTTTGGTTCATGAGCTCCATCTCCGTCTTGGATGGTCAAATTTTCATCTAGCTCTCTTAAAAAACCAGCTTTCTTATTTGTTCTTTTGGTAGTAAGATCAGCTTCAAGAGTTTGAGGACTTTTAAACACTGCGTTTGGTTCTTGGCCTGTGTTATCATCTTTGCTGATATGATTTTCAAAAGTGAGAGGAATTTTATTGCGTACCTTGGCTGTACTCGAGCCATTGTAAATCAAACCATTGTCAAACTGTTCGTTATCACGTAATTCAGAATCGTCACTTTCATGGGAGTATTTCAACTGGAACCTAGTCTCATATCTACTGCCATCCTGCCTCTTGTTTGATATTCCTACGCTTTCACAGTTATTGTTATTCCCGTCTGAAATTGCCTCTTCTTCACAATTCATGCATTCTTTCAAAAGTCGTAAAACATCCTTCTCCTTTCTCGTGATCTTATCTAAATCATTGATCAATCTAGTTCCAGAATCAATCTGCTCTCGTTGTCTCCCTATTATAACATCCGCCATTATGATTGATTCCCGTAAGCGCAAAGTTTCTAAATTATCCTGCCAGTCTACCAAATTTCCATCCAATTTATCTTCAAGTATTTCACTTTTGATCTCAAAAGCCTTTGGTGACAGCTCTCCATTCGTAAGAATATCCTTACACTCTTTTCTAATCGTTTTTAACTTTCTTATTTCTTTTTCTGTTTCAAGTATCTTTATTTTCTCTTTCAAGACTAGAAAGCTGTAGCCTATGTTTATCATCATGTACTGATATAAGTTTGCCTCTGCTTGTTTTAATTCTCTCTCAATGTGTTTATTGAATTCATTTATTTCATTTTCTAGCTCATCAAGGTTATCAATATTCTCACTAGCAAAAGCACAGTTTAATTCTGTTCCAGTTTTCTCAACCGATGTCTCTAAAAGACCCATGTTCTTATGCGTCTGTTGCTTTTCAGCTTTCTCACAATAGCAATTGAATTGCTTCACGTTATCAGCCTCTGTAAATTGACAACTCTCCTCTATTCTCGTACACTTCTTGTTCTCTCTATAATTAACGCAACAACAGTTCTGATTATTCAAATTCNTATTAGGCCGCTGTCCCAGTGGCCAGTACAACCTGGATCAATTCACTTGGTAACTCCGTTGATAGGTCTTCACAATTGAAATTAGAATGAATTATTTGTGTATCATTAACATTGAAAACTTTTTCTTCAAATGAACCCTAAGTGAGTTTGAAAAGGCTCCAAAATATATCTGCAGGCATCACAAAATGAGGAGTGAAGGAGTGATCATTTCCCGCCAAACCACTGTAACAACAGCAGCGCGAGCCACGCGAGCATCAAATACGCGAAACTTTATTTTGCAGCTTTAGCGCATGCGTATGCAAAATTTCGTCCTGTTGGATAGGGGCAGGGTATAGCCTACCCACTTTTCCAGGGACCATGGATCGGGTCAGGGTATAGCCTACCCACTTTTTCGCAAGTACGATTCGCCATTTTGCCTTTTCTGGCATCTAGATCTACAGTTTTATTGTGACAAATGACGTTCTTGGAAAATCTAGAACCAATTAAACTAACATTTCTCCGGTGAGTAAGAAAGCGTGTTCTCTAAGGTTTCTGTGCAAGAAAACCCCTCTGACTCTTGACCAGAGCCAAGTAGACATAGAACGTGAGCTTTTTTCTGTAAATTGAATTTGCCTGCTGAGAATTATACGTACTTGTAGCATGCAGACAGAACTAACTCTAGATAATCGAATGATGCTTAAACTGCGGCAACAAAATCATGTGTTTTGAATAAAGCCATCTTTTATATCTATATGAATAAAGTTCTTGAAAACGAGGTCAATCCACACATTAAACTGCAACTATATCACTTTGATAAATTGTGTCTTTAACAGAGTTTCTTGATTGGCCTCGTTTCGATCTGCCTAATGCACGTGGGGCACCTTTCAGGTGATCGGTCAGTTTCGTAATTTGGTACTTTTCGATTGGTAATCGCAGCAAATTTGAACTAACTGTTAACTCCCTGATCCATCTTTGGCACTTATAGTCAAGGTAACTATCGTGGAATATCTCGTGATGTAATCTCGAGTAATCAAGTAAAGAGGCTGCTGGATGATACTCCTTAGATATAATTGCTTGTTTGTGTGCATCTTCAATATGTCGATCATTTTCATGCTTAAAATTCTGTGTTGATGCAATGTTTAGCTCATGAGCTGCTTGTCCGTCTTGGATGATCAAATTTTCATCTAGCTCTCTTGAAAAACCAGCTTTCTTATTTGTTCTTTTTGTAGTAAGATCAGCTTCAAGAGTTGGAGGATTTTTAGTTACAGCGTTAGGCTCTTGGGCTGTGTTATCTTCTTTGCTGATATGATTTTCAAAAGTGAGGGGAATTTTATTGTGCACCTTGGCTGTGCTTGAGCCTTTGTAAATCAAACCATTGCCAAACTGTTCGTTATCACGTATTCCAGAATCGTCACTTTCATGGGAGTAATTCAACTGGAACCCAGTCTCGTATCTACTGCCATCCTGCCTCTTGATTGATGCTCCTACGCTTTCACAGTTATTGTTATTCCCGTCTGAAAATGCCTCTTCTTCACAATTCATGCATTCTTTCAAAAGTCGTAAAACATCCTTCTCCTTTCTTGTGATTTTATCTAAATCATTGATCAATCTATTTCCAGAATCAATCTGCTCTCGCTGTCTCCCTATTATAACATCCGCCATTATGATTGATTCCCGTAAGCGCAAAATTTCTAAATTATCCTGCCAGTCTACCAAATTTCCATCCAATTTATCTTCAAGTATTTCTCTTTTGATCTCAAAAGTCTCTGGTGACAACTCTCCATTCGTAAGAATATCCTTACACTCTTTTCTAATCGTTTTTAACTTTTTTATTTCTTTTTCTGTTTCAATTATTTTCATTTTTTCTTTCAAGACTAGAAAGCTGTAGCCTATGTTTATCATCATGTACTGATAAAGGTTTGCCTCTATTTGTTTTAGTTCTCTCTCGATGTGTTCATTGAATTCATTTATTTCATTGTCTAGCTCATCAAGGTTATCAATATTCTCACTAGCAAAAGCACAGTTTAATTCTGTTCCAGTTTTCTCAACCGATGTCTCTAAAAGACCCATGTTCTTATGCGTCTGTTCCTTTTCAGCTTTCTCACAATAGCAATTGAATTGCTTCACGTTATCAGCCTCTGTAAATTGACAACTCTCCTCTATTCTCGTACACTTCTTGTTCTCTCTATAATTAACGCAACAACAGTTCTGATTATTCAAATTCGTATCTAGAGCTCTGAAACAGATTTCACTATCTTTAAACTCTGACACAACATTTATTTTGTCCCTGGAAAGTTCCCGATGAGAGCCTCTTTGGTCAGCAGTTCCCGTTCCTCTGCAACTATCACTCGTTGATTTCAAAGAATACCTACTTTCAATGATATTCGACTCTGAAGACTCAAATAGCTTATGAGCTATCGATAAAGAAAGTTCATCTTTGCCCTGTTCCAGTCTGAGCTCTTCTTGTTTACAAAGCTCGTCACGCGTAAGTTTCTTTCTAGAAAGTCTTTCATTAGCTTTTACCTTGATTTCTGATCTCT
>REGM01000040.1:2100725-2127134 GCA_004194415.1 Aurelia aurita
TGAGCAATAAAGTTTACTAAGTTTTACAGAGCCATCGTCACCTAGGGTCCTTTGCAGGCACGCTGAAATTTCAGACTGTCTGAGAATCAAATCTGGCCTAAGCGGAGAATATGGATCCACACAGCAGTAGTTGATCTAATAGAAAAGCTTAACTTTAGTTGACATCCTATCAGTTCAACCATTTCAATGTGGATCCATATGTTCCGCTTAGGCAAGATTTGATTTCAGACAGTCTGAAATTACAGCGTGCCCGCAAAGGACCCTGGGTGATAATGGCTCTTTGAAACTTCGTACACAAATTATAGTGTACTGTGGTAAATGTTAGACAAAAATATTTAGCAAAACTTCTTCTGTCGTCAAATATGCATTTATCAAAGTTAGTAAGATTTTGAAGCAAAACTGGTGCCTTGGTTGAGATGCTAAATATCATTCACTACACTTCATAGTATTGCATTTGATTTCAACTAATAATTGAATCGAGGTGAAACCTAGTTCAGCGGGAATCCCTTTTGCTGAATGTTTTTGTGCCAGCTTTCTTATATTCTCCTGTAAGCATGCTGTGACGGCCGGTAAAATTATTTCATGACGTGTTTCCAATAAGTTAGAGTCTAGCTGTGACCATTTTATGGTTTGACCTCTATTCAACTCTGAATGAAATCTTGCACTTTGGTTGCCAAAATATGAAGCGCTTGCATAAGATGTTTACAGCAAAGCTTTTAAAGTTCTCCTTGCTTTAGTCTTCAATAGCAACATTTTCAGAACATAGATGATTTACAAAAATCAATCCATCAATCAGTCAATCAATCAATCAATATCAATATTTAAAGTTGGTATTTACAGTAGTATTAGGAAAATACTAATTCAAACCAACTATTTAAAAACATAATATACACAAAATCAGTAAAAAAAGAGATTATATAATTAGCGACATGTTTTACGGGTGCATTTATCTCCAGCCCAGTCTTTGATCCTCTTTTTAAAAGCCGATAGTGTTTTTTCTTGTTTGATACTGTCATCGAGAGTGTTCCAAAGGAAACTACCTCTAAAAGACAGTGATTCGAGTCCAAAGCCCAATGTCTTAATTGTTTGCAGTTTGCATAAGTATTGTATTCTTAGATTGTACGTTACGTGTTTCTTTTCATGAAATTCCCACACAAAAAGGGCTATTCTTGAACAGTAAATATTTACGGTGAAGGTTGTGAAGGCTTTGAAAAGTTTCTGTTTTCTTCTACTTTCAAACATTTGTAACGCAACAAAAAACATTTGTACAAAGCAGCAAGTACCTTCTTGAAAGAATTTTCTAAAGAAAAAGCTTCTCAGTTGCAAAGATGTTACTTGCATCGTCATTTGCACTGATGAATGCAAGAATTGTTTACATTTTATCTTGTTTCTAGGCAACAGTGAGATTCATTACGAGATGCCTTACTTCAAAATGAGACAGGCTTCAGCTATGGCTGCCATAGTAACCAATTGTAAACCGTCATTGCAAAGTTCAACTTTACTTGACAAAGTTAAGCTATGTTTAGTGCAAAAATTTCTTAAAAAAAGATAATCTGTTCAAAGTAGATGGCTGGGTATTTAGAGACGTAATAGTAACATTTATAACCTTGCAAAAATGTGTACATTATTCGAGGTCAAGGAAAAAAGTTTCTTCGTAAAGAAATGAAGTAATGGAATTAACAAATTGTGTAGACACTGCTTCCATTATCGGGTCTTCACAAAAACACACAATCCAACTTTTGTCGACATTTTTCAGGAAATAATAGTATTTGAATTAATTTGACGCATAACTTCTGAAAGCACAATCTACCTTCCTTCAATTAACATGCAGTATGGATATGTTAATTGAATTTGTTTATCACTAAATTGTCACTTTTCGCTAAATTATCATTTTTCCAATTTCAATTTAAATTTTTTTATTTCAAGTATATATTCTCAGTAATCAACTTACTTGCAATAGTATGAAGAGCGATGCTAAACCTAACTGTTACAAGCACAAAAAAGAGTAGGAAAAATATTCGGTCTGCAATACAGTAAATCCCTGCATATAAGAACATGCAAAAATAAGAACCTACAGGCTGCTTCTCCTAAATTATGCACCTCGTAATTAAGTACCTGTTTTAGTTTGATGGAAAAATATGTTCTGATGACAAGGGTAAATAAGTTGAGTTTTTGATTGTCCTTATTAAGTTCATTTTTGTCCCAGTTGGCTGTTGACATCTGAACCTCCTCCTCTGCTATTTGGAAGCTTAGAATTAGTTATCAGGTCCTTAATAGCATTGCAAAAACAAATAACAGGGCTGAAAATCTCTTGGTGATAACCGAGGTTTACACAAGGGACCCTTATAATAAGAACCTTTAAGAAACTTTATACCCTGAAATTAACATTAATACTTTTAATATAAGAACCTAATTCAGCCTGGTATGTTCTTATACGCGGGATTTACTGTATACAGCTATTCTAAGTTTAAAGAAAGATAAACAGCAGATTTGACTATACTTTGTGGATGATTTATACTTTAGTTTCATTCTAAAAGTTCTAGAAATTGAAGATAATCTGAAAAATGAATCCATGATGAAGTTGATTTAAAGCTACATCAGTAAATTTAGAATGAAGAAGCTGTTTCCTTGTTGGTGACAAATGCTAGCCTCAATCGTTATTTCCTTGATTTACCAGATGCACAAACATATCGATTCATAACTAACTTGGGCGTTAAAAATGTTTTCATAAATTTCTAAAAAAGAAAAGAAGAAAATTAGAAAAGTTACAAGGTTTAAAATGTCATTCTTAGAAATACAAGACTGGGGTTGTTTAGAGTTTCTTAGTAACAACTTTGATCACTAATCGAGATTTCGTTCGCAAGTCTTGTTTTCATTTTCCATGGCAACATGACAACCTGGATCCATAATCCATCCAGTTTTCATCAAAAATCTCAACAAATGTTAAGTCTATAGAAATATTAAATTTAACATTCGGCAAACGGCGGAACTATAACTATATTTTGCAGATGATTTCTTGGATTTTAGATGAAATTTCAAGATAGCAAGAAAGCTTAAAAAGTTATACGGATGATGTGGTTAACGAAAATCAATTTGATCAATTAATTGAGAATTAACGAAGATAGAAAATAAGAATTTAGAATCATGCTGAAATGAGAGATGAATTTAGAATTAACAAACTATTTTCTCTCGCTATCGGTCTCGCTATTCATTCATTACTTTATTTTAAGTAGGCTGGCATGATTTCTAGCTACAGTACAGCTAATTTAGGCCTACTATGCCAAGGCCTCTTTTAACATACTAGCTGGGTGGGCAATTGCCCCCCTAGTCCCTTCTTTAGATCTATTGTTTTACCTTTTCAAACAATGGCGTTATTGTCCCTTTTAATCAAGGAAACAATTGATTGCCCCCCAGTCCTGGTCCCTTAAAAGAGGTTCTGTACATGCCGCATCCAGGCATGGGACCCCTAGTTTAACGTCCCTTCCGAAGGACGGTGAAGTGAGTTGCTTGGTCAGGCATCTGGAAGGTCACCCATCCAGATTTTGACTTCACGCGACCAAGCTTAACTTCAGTTACCTAACGGAAACTGTATAAGCCGCTCGGCCACTCACCCAACAATAGCTAATTTGTGGCACATAAATCTTTAAAATGATTAAAAAAGGTACACGAATAACTATCTTTGCAAGGTCTTTCTTAGCAATATTATACCCATGATTGTTTTGTGTTCTTAGCAACAGTTTTGATCGCTGATCGAAGCTCCAATTTTCAGCCTTGTTTTGCTTCCATGGCAACATTACAATCTGAACAATTCCAGGAGACTTTTCAGCTCACGGAAAATATTTTAAGTGAAATTACCTCAAGAAGTGTTCAATGAAATTTAAGTGTAAGAAAGCAATATACTTTATCGTATTTAGTTCATGATTAATGGATATTTTTTGGCAAACAAGTTTGCAAATTTATAGGTTGACTTTTAGTGTTAAAAAATTCTTATTCTAATTGTTATACCCTGCAGAGAAAGTCTACATTCTCTCATGAAACACCCAGCTAGCAGTTTAGTATTGTTGTTTTCAAACAATTCAAACGAATTACTTGAACCCTCTTGTAAGTTAAATCATTGAGGAACTGATGTCGGCTGTAGATGTCTTCAATTTTCGTCTAGCACAATCTTGGAAATGTGAATTTACATTTGCAATCATTAAATCTACATCTTCTTTCTTAATTTAAACTTTACCTGCATCTTAAAAACAGTCAGCTTTGAACTTTCATCAGACAACAATTAAAATTAAGACTAGCTACTGTATACCTGAAAAAGAAACTATTGGAAAAAACCAAACCTTAAAGAACGTTCTTCGCCATCTTCGACTTACCTTCCCTGACTTACCCTTGCCAAAGTAGGCTCGCACCTCAAAGAAATATCATATATAAGCAGATCATAAATAATAATAATAGCTTTCCTGCAAACAACTTATTTCTGCAGCAATTATTCTAATTCTGCAAAATATTTGCAAGAGATGATTTTAACATAAATGAGAAATCTTAACCGCCAGAGAATATAGTATTGTCTAATAGAAATAGATTTGCCATGAATTATTCATTCTCGTGAAAACAACAACATGGGGTTTTCACTGCACAAAACTGTTGATATCTTGACCATTTCAAGTCTTTTTGCGAACAGTATTACAGGAAATTTATCAGAGTGTTAAGATTGAAGAACTGTTTCACGAACAAAGCAATGAACAGAAAGATATTCCTTTAAAAGATGGCATTCGTGCTTTGTTGTCAAAAACATTCTCGAGAAAATTTACATGTCTAGTGCTTTAATTAGAACATTGATTAATGTGTTTGCGCTAACATTCTCGCAAACAATTTCATATGTTTTGAAGACAGAGAGAGATCCACTTACAAACTAATAAATTGCAAGAAGAATACATTTTTATAATTTGCAAATGCAAAGAAGATTCATATTTTACAAACAATGCAATGATCTCTTTTGTGGCTCTGTCCTCAGCAATGAAAATTGTAGAGAAAAAGTGGATTTCGTTCCCGTCCTTTGCTAACTTTCAATCTTCACTGTTCACATACAAGAAGATATTGCAGATCAAGTTGTAACTCCAGGCAACCTTAGCAACATCAAAATCAAAATTTAACGTATGTAAGTTGCCAAAACAATGTACTTGAAACTGTCGAAGTCGTTGTTGCTTGGAAACAAAAAAACATGCACGACCAGCAAATATTTTTACAAGTGAACTGAACACTCATTACAACTCACAGACTTGCTATTGATCCAGTGATATAGAATTTCTTCAAGGTAACGCATTAGAAATCAGTAAGCTGCTTCTAACCATGTTCTAACAGTCAAACTTGTTTTGTCCTAGGCGCAGTAAAATATCACTGAGAAAAATGAAAGACCTTGAGGTTAAAATTTCGTAAAATAAGAATCTCTGCCCAAATTTCAAAACAATTACTCACCATAAGAGCTCACCTCGAAATTTGATAATGATTCTATAAGCTCAAACTGAAGTTCAGTAAGATCTTCGCACCTTTTGAGCAAAGCTACAGTCTTGTTAAACTTGCAGAGACTTTCATCCGATTGCAGTGTAACATACCAGAGCTCTTCGATTATAGTAATACGAGTTATTGCAAAAATGCCAGAGAAAGAGTAATCCAGCTTAGGTCCACGAGGTAGCTAGATTCCTTTCTGATTTTGATCGTCGCTAAGACTTTGAACGCTGATTTTGGCTGATTTATTCTTAAAGATGAAAGAAAATCAAAGTTTATTATTCTTTGGAGAAAAGCTACCAATATTGCTATGTCCTCAGCGGATCCTAGAGAAAACAAAATTGTGGCTAACTATGTGAAAATATCGGAACATTTTAAAGAAATGCAAGACAACTTTGGTGAAAGTAACAAAGTGGGAAAATTCGCAAAGAAACTGCTGAAAGTTTGACCGAACTTTTCACAATTTGAATAACAAGAAATTTGTTTGGAAAATCAATAGGATTANTTAGGTCCCTGATGTATGTAGCTATAAATTCGTTATTTTGATCGTCGCTAAAACTTTGAATGCTGATTTATTCTTGAATAAAGATGAAACAAAATGAAAGGTTACTACTCTTTGGAGAAAAGCTTCCAATATTGCTCTGTCCTCAGCGGATCCTAGAGAAAATAAAATTGTTGCTAACTATGTGAAAATATCGGAACATTTTAAAGAAATGCAAGACAACTTTGGTGAAAGTAACAAAGTGGGAAAATTCGCAAAGAAACTGCTGAAAGTTTGACCGAACTTTTCACAATTTGAATAACAAGAAATTTGTTTGGAAAATCAATAGGATTGAAAACCAATGTTATAGAAACAGAACACAGGGCTCCTTGGCGCATAGTTTGATTTTCCGAATGTTATATTTCGTTTCCGAGCAACGGTACTTCCTTTCCGTCTTAGCTACGGGAATAGCGTTCATGACAACAGCTAAAAACCTAAAACGAGGCTGCTTGCGAATGAGGATAATAGGGTTGCTAAAGGGTTGCTATGGTTTCCTAACGAAGCCATTGCAAAGCGTGGTAACGATCAAAGAAATCACACAAACAAAGAAACCTTTATAAAGCAAGATCTCACATTCTGGGAGTCAGTAGAAATTCCTCTGAGAGAGATACAAAGCATCTCTTCACAACAGTGAAATCACAGCAAAGTTACAAGTGTCTCGTGCTAACATTAGCAGTCACAAATCAAGCAGGAAGTCAAAGGCATTTTGGTGCAGTTCTCAAAGCAAATAGAGTTGTTCAAGCTTTTTGAAGGCATCTAAACAAACAAGAAATCATGGCTACCGCAACGCCTCTCCTTGCATCCAGAAGGCATGAAAAAGAGTACCTTTCGAGTCTCAATGATCGATTTCAGTCCTATGTGGCAAGAGTCAGACAGATGAGGGACCAGAGTGGGCGACTCGAAGCAAGCGCTGTCTATGCATCGACCAAAGCCTTGGAGGAAGAAATCTACAACCTCAAGGCACTGTATGAGAGAGAATTAGAGAAGATGAGGTTGCAGCTTGATGAAGTCTCAAATGACAAGAATCAGTTCGCTCTCAACGCATCGAAGAATGGAGCACTTGCCTCAGAGTATCAAGACAAGTGAGTATAAAGTGTTTACAAGCCTTAGATTTGTTGACTTAAAGTGTTCCCAAGACTTTAAGATTGCTGACTTATCATTCTCTACCTATTGAACTAATCTAATCCCTCTCAATGATGCTGTTTACTTCAATTTGAAAGGCTAACTTAATCCTAAATTCTAGAATAACAGCTTTGAAGTGGAAAATAAGATGATGAAGTGATTTATTGGGGATTTGTAAAAGATGGCACAAACAGGAAGTGCTGTAGCTGCAAATTGCTCAAAATTTGCTTAGCAAATACCAAGGATTAGTTTCAAAGTCAACTGCAAGCAACAGTACTTTCCCAAGCCTTCTCTCTGCATATTATCCCTAAAAAACAACCTCACAGCAAAATTCCAGATGCTTAAAATGCTTTGAGGAGTCTTATTAGGATTAAAGCCATCTGGATATTTGCATTGAGAATTAATCACTGGGTCAAGACTTATGGTTTGCTTCATCTTTGTGTCCTTGTGAAAATACACTTTACGATAAGCATCTTTTGACAAGAACAGAAATGGTAACATTTGCTTAGAAGAATAAGCCATCTAAGACATATTCTAAGTTATTTATGCTTTGAAAGAATAGTCAAACACCTGTACTGATGGAATTCAAAACAAATCAAGGAATTTAATTTCCTTTCAAATCTGTGCTTTAACGCTCTAACATAAAAAGCCATCTGCTTGGAGCAAATTACTTAATGCAAACAATCAATGTTGAAATTGTGTGAAAAAATGATGCCACATGCAAACTAATTTTCTTGTTAGGGATAGCAACGTTGTTGTTAGGTGCGTTTGAAGGGATTTCACTGCAGATCTTCATTATTTATTTATTAACTACTTAGACTATTCATATTGATGTTCTTTTAATGGGCTAATTCTAGTTGAGGTCACCTTTGTTGAATATTTAATGAACTTGAGATTCATGCTTTTAATGAGATGAATAGAAGGTACCAGACCTGAGCAGGTGCCATGACGGATATGTTTTACACATAAATGTGCTTCGATGCTTTCTGTCACCTCGTTCAACAGTGCATTGATTGTAAATTTGGTTACCCATTCACAATTGATCATCTTGACTCCATTACTACTAAACAGGAAACTGTTGCTGAGATTTCATGGAGAGTTATTTATAGACTGACTACATGAGTCACAGTTTTCTGTGTTGAATTGAATGATGTTTTGAATTACCTCATTGACATTACTACTAAACAGAAACCCCCCCCAGAAAACTGCTGCTGAGATTTCATGTTGAGGTCTTTTAGACTGACTACATGAGTCACAGTTTTCTGTGTTGAATTGGATGATGTATTGAATTGAATATTAGATGGGGATTTTATTGGTGAATTTGTAAGTCTAGTAAGTCTAGTAAGTCTAGAGTCTTTCTTTTATCCACATGATGTGGTTTCCAACTGAAATCTCTGAATTGAAATTATAATTGAAGTTAATAAAAGATTATACAGTCTTGTTTTTTTAAATTTACAGAGTTTTAAATGATTCTACCAGAGACATCTTATACAGATTTGTACAAAAATAGGTTACTGGGAGAACAAATTAATGCAATTTCACAATTAGTCTCCAATGTAACTACTTCACATTCTCTAGAAAAGCTTCAGCAGCAGTTCAGTTCAGATTCATTCAGAAAGAATTTCCTTGCATAAAAATTGACAATTTTCTGTCTCCATGGGCACAATACAATGAAAGTGACAAAGTATTCTAAGATCCAAAAAATAACGTTAGACATTTCTACCTTTTTAGTATTTTCTGTACAATTTTAAAGTTTTAACTTTATAATTTCTGAAAACTTTAAGACCAGGATTAAAAATAAACAAATGTCTAAAACCAAAGAATCATTTATTCTTAATATTTCTCTATTGATGCTTCACGGCCAACAAAAGTTATAAGAATCTATAGGATCTCCTGACAACTAAGGTCTATCTCAAATTAAACGACAAATGAGATTTGCGATAACGCAAAATTACTCATGCAAAGCAGTTCCGTTTTTTTTATTCGCGGATATTTTCACGTGACATCTAAAATTTGAGACAGACTTTAAATAAATTGCGGTATTTTACAGGCTCGCTGATGAGATCAACTTGAGAAAGAAGCTCGAAAACACATTAGCCGATTCGCAGCGGGTGATCGCTGAGAAGGAGAGCCAACTGAACGAATGTCGAATCACAATCACTCAACACCAAAATGCCCACCTTGATACTCAAAAGGATCGTGATAGCCTCCATTCTGCGCTAACATCAACACAACAAGCGTATGATACCGAGACAGTTGCCCGTAGTGACTTGCACACTTTATCCAATCAGCTTAGAGAGAAACTCGACTTCGAACGCGAAGTTCATGACAAGGTAAGGTCTTAGTCTTACTACGGAACTACCTTCACTTGTGCTCATTGAATTGAGTTGAACTGACGACGTTGTTGTTGTCAGTTCAGTAGTGGTAGCGATGTGTGGGTTCAGGGGAGTGAAACTAAGTCGATTGTAGTAAATCTAAGTCAGCTTTCAAGCAACACGCCTCTTATTGATTTAGGTATTCGATAGATGGTGAGGACAGACTTGTTTTTTAGCACGCATTAAATTATTTACAATGTTAGACGCATTGATTACAAACAGACTTGAATCATGCAACAATACAAGCACCTGAAATGTCGATTTGCATTTGATGACTGATGTCAATTCTGATGTATTTTTCTGCCCGTGAATGTGTTTTGCGAAAATGAATTGCAAATCAAAAGCCAACGCCTTAAATGGTTTTTTATTCACTTAGGATGTAATCATCATCATCATAATCATCATCGTCAAGTTTTCGGCAGGAATTAATCCCGCACTGATATGGTGTCAGCCGTTCGGATTTTATTTCGCTGCTGATTTCTGTCTTGGCTGTCTTCTAGAAGTATTCCTTTTAGTAGTTCCATATCCTTGTTAATTGTGTCACTTCATCTCTTCCTTTGTCTTCCTTTACCTCTTCTTCCGTCAACTTTTCGATCCATTGCTTGTTTTGTTGCACTTTCTTCTCGTTGATTTTGATGTTTAATTGTGTTCGAAGTGTCTCGTTGTATTGTTGTTGTTGTAGTTCTTTGTCATTTGACGTTAGATTGCTTTTTCACGGTGAGAGATTCGCTTTTCCAATTGGTTTTGGTCCTTCGTAGCCAATTGCTGATTCCATGAATCTAATACCTCCTCGGGTGTACATCTACATTGTTTCTTTTGTTTAATTACGTTTCTTTTGTATTAGCATCAAACGCGATGTTGCTGTTTTTGTTTGGTGTAAGTGTTCTGTTTCGTGTTGAAATTCAGGTTGAAGTTTAGTTAAAATTCAGTCAAAAATTAGATAACATTGTGGAGCAGTAACTGATTTTTACTACCAAGTAAACCAAACTCAAAACCCTCTTTCTTGTGTGATGTAAAGTATGCTGCTCCCCAAGGATCAGTTCTTGGCCTATTGCTCTTTATGACTTACCAGATTGAGCCCAACTGTTGTCTTTCATCGTATTTGCTACTGGCACCAACAATTATTCAATTATTTTCAATGTGGTAACCTAGCAAGGCTCGAATAACTATAAATAAATACATAAACAAATAAATAAACAAATAAACAAATAAATGAATGAATAAATGAATAAATGAATAAATGAATAAATGAATAAATGAATAAATGAATAAATGAATAAATGAATAAATGAATAAATGAATAAATAAATAAATGAATAAATGAATAAATGAATAAATGAATAAATGAATAAATGAATAAATGAATAAATGAATAANATTTTTTATTTCATATCTGAAAATTATCGTTATTTCATATTTCAAAACTACTAAAGGTAAATATTTACATTTTTTCTCTGAAAATCTGAATTATTTCATATTTCAAATACCCCATATAGGGCCTCTCTATTATTTCTTGTCGTCCAAATCTCTCTACATCAAGTTTATCTACAATCAATGTCGACTCACTTTTGAGAAAAGATATAGTTAGATTAGAAATGTCTAAAGATAAAGACTCCAAAGATAGGACTAAAATTGTGCGTTTGTTTTGTTACAGATTGACTATCTACTCTTATGGCAATCTTGAATGAATAAATATAAATAAATGAATAAATGAATAAATGAATAAATAATTTCCCTGTTGACTTGTTTGCCTTCCAGGAGAGTTTGAAGGGTACTCGAGCTATGTTTCTCTCAGCAAATTTTTAAGACTGGGATTGGCTCCTCTGTTCCTATCTTCATTCCTGAAAAGGCTTTATCCAAATTTTTTTCACAGCAAATATTCACACGTGGGGGGGGGGGGGGCTCCTCTGTCTCTCAAGCTCTGCTTCATCAAGCCCTTCTTTTGTTGTTGAATTAACTAAATCACTAATTCTTTTACGTCTAGGAAATGCTAGAAATGAAAAATCGATTGGCAGATGCGCATCATTCTCTTCAAATCATGGAAGACAGATTACATGAACACAATCTTTTGGACGACAATATGGCAGCTATGTTGGCTAAAGTGAGAGTTCAAAGCGAAGCTGAATTGCGACGATTTAGAGAGGAATCCGAACTTGTTTATCAAAATGGGGTAAGTGATTATTTTACTAAATTTCTTTGAGTAACGGAAGTATTTCTAAATATTTTCATCTGACACTGGTCACAAGCACAAACCGTCAGATAAGAAATGAAAAAGAAGAAGTGAGAATAAATACAGTGGAAGACTTTGAAACCAGCAAACGAAAGGGCCTACTAAAGTGTTCTTTCAGTCAACTGAAAAGGCTGAAAGAGAAGCAAATTCTGTGTAAAAAATTTTTTCTTCGTGAAACTCCTCTTTATCAAGATCTACAAGATAATCCTCTTCTTGGCTTCGATTTTCGCTATTATAGAGCCTTTATCTGCAACGCATGCATTTCGTTGATATCAGAGGACAAAATAGACAACGTCATTCGATAGATGAAAATGTGAAAGAGACTTATTATGACTGGGAATACAGATCTCTCCCTAACTGGCAATCAGCACGACTCTTGATTCTCCTGTGGAGAAGCCTGGTTTAAATCGTTTTCTTTGCCTCATTTCTTGACTAATATGGATTGTCATTCTCCCTAGCTCCAACAAGTTAAGCACGAACTGGAGAAAGAATCAAAAGCACATGCAGGAGCTTTAGAAGAGAATATCCATCTCAAATCACAGATTGATCAACTCAACCAAAGGATCATCAATATTGAAACCAGGGTAAGCGATCTAATTTATGATTAATATACGAACTAAACTATAGCTCGATCAGTTGATCACTGGTTGAAATTAGTTAAAGTTTACGTATTCCGAAAAATTGTCGGGTTAAGTTTTTGTGGAAGCAGATTTAAGCGATATGAGTTTGTTCATTTATTTACTTTCATTTGGTTAAGTTAAAGCCGTACAATCATTTTGGTAAGGAATATGATCTGGCCTTATCTAATGGATCTAATTATTGGATCCGGTTTAAGATTGATATTTGAAAATATGTTTAAAGGGACCTTTCGTAAACGTGGATGTACTTGTAGAAATATTTTCGACAACTGCGTGAAATAATGGGCATTTGTGCGATATTTTTTGGTTCACTCTTCGCACGCCGAAAATAGTAAGGCAAACAGAAAGAGCAGCAAAACCATGATCTGAAAAATAAGTTATTTTGAATTAAATCCAAGTTTTGTTTACTTGCAGTGCGCAAATACAGACAACCAAAATGCATCCTTGATCCAAACCTTAGAAGTTGAGCGTCAACAAGCCGCAAACGCAATTAAAAACCTCGAAGAAAAGCTGAGGACACTGCAAGAGAATCTCAATGAAAAAATCAGGGAGCTTGGAATGGCGTACAACGCTAACTTTCCATTGGACCTTGAAATCGAGGCATTCTCAGGATTATTAGAAGCGGAGGAGAGAAGGTGAGTGTTGTTCTTGTTGTTTTTGTTGTTATCGTTGTTATGAATTTAATGGTATATATATTTACAGCTATAGAATTTATTGATAGCGGCTCTTAGAACTGAGACTTCCCTTGTCAGAAACCATAGAGACCTAATCTGTACCAGGAAAGGGCCAGCCTGGAACCAAGTAGTTCGATCTTTGTTGGCCTAAAAAGTGGAGTTACTTCTGAAACCCTTTATCGCCAACTTAGCGGCAGAGTAAAACACCAGGCTGTATTTTCACGTTTAATTAGGCTTTTCAGCAGTGTTGAAATGCAAAGAAATCAGAAGTTGCTCAACTAGTGTCCTTGCAATTAGTTGTCGATATGTGATGTTTATTTTGCCGAACCCAGAAAATGGCTCTTTGATAAACCTTATTATAGACAACCAAACACCGATCTAAGCTATTACTTTGATAATTTTCCAGGCTTGCTGTGACTGCACAGAGTTACCCAACATTGGTTGGAAGATCTCATTACATTGGAAGATCCGCTTCTCCAATGATTGCCAAGTCAGCGACTGCTCCTCCAACTCTTCTGGAATCAAGAACCTTGCGACCAAAAACGACAAGACCGAGATCTGTGCCAGGTGAGATGAGATGGCTTTACAATATAAACCAATTAAATAAACAGTTTTAAAGCTAAAAACTTTTGATATAACTTCAATTAAAGACCCTGTGCTCCCCAAGATCCTTTGCAGGCTCACAATGAATGAAAGTGAAAATGATATGAAAATTATTACTGTATGAAAATGATTTTGGCCTAGCAATCGTGAAGTTCTGTCGTATTGTCAAGCTTCAAATGAACGTTTTTATGCCATCGCTTTTGAATTCAAATAGCTGTTCTGATTGTGCTTATTTTCCCTATCCTCTGGCAGGATATATGGAATAAACAGGAACTCTGAAGTCTTTAAAACTTAAAAATAACATACATCAAGTGTAAATTTAAACCTTATTTATAACGAAATTATTTTTTAGATCGCGTGCCGATAAAGACAAACGGTAGCCTGCCCTTATTAACTGGTTCAGTGAGACGAACGAATTTGACGGAAGCAGCTCCATGTAATTAATTTAAAGTTTAATTAAAAATATTAAAAATAACTTGATTAAATTTTATGATCATGGTAATCTAAAGACATGGCTATAGCTAGAAATTTGCTTAAATTCGGAAACAGCTTTGTCAGAATTAACAATAATAGCATAATACAACTTCAGAGGAAAATTTATAAATAAAATTATGGAAGTAATATGTATGGAAGAGAAATATTGAAATTTTATCAAATAACATTCTTTTGAATAAAAGAATATAAAATGTACTCAAGTTAGAAATATTTCGTCAAAAAGAACAGTGTATCTTAAATACTAAAATTCTAAAAGATTCGCANATGGCTATAGCTAGAAATTTGCTTAAATTCGGAAACAGCTTTGTCAGAATTAACAATAATAGCATAATACAACTTCAGAGGAAAATTTATAAATAAAATTATGGAAGTAATATGTATGGAAGAGAAATATTGAAATTTTATCAAATAACATTCTTTTGAATAAAAGAATATAAAATGTACTCAAGTTAGAAATATTTCGTCAAAAAGAACAGTGTATCTTAAATACTAAAATTCTAAAAGATTCGCAACATTTTCCAAAGTATTAGTATTACGGTATTGAAATTTCACAAGAGTTTTTAGATAATTTTTAAATCAATAAATGAGTACTCGATACATGAAAGAAATATTATAATCTAAAAAGAATACATGATTTTCATAATAAAGCGTGTTAAGTTAATTGAGTTCTTCTCGATGGATTTTCTCATTTTCGAATTTTGATAAAAAGTATTTCGTATTTTTGCATTCGATATTCCCTTTCCGAAATAACAATTTTTTTCTTTTCTTTTATAGCCATGCTCTACTCATCATGCCCAGAGCCAATCATAACGAAAACTGCACCACCCCAAAAGTGGTCATATGTGCCAAACTACGTCGACTACAACAGCCCAACAACAAGGTAAGCTCCTTTTTCAATTACTATCTCGAAAATAACATGATTCATTTCATAAGCAAATCGAATGTGTTCGTGCAGTAAACTTGAAGAGTTCTGCAAATGTGATGGAAAAGAAACATTGGCTGCTTGCTAGCCTCTTGAAGAGTGATTGTAAATATCACAGGGGGAAGTGCTCTCAAATTCTATTTGGAGTTTCAAATGTTATTATTTATCTACTGTCTGATTAAATTTCCTAGATGAGATAATTTCGTCGTTTATAATCCCAATAACCTAATCAACAAATCAACAATAAATCTCGCTTTTCCAAACAAATTTTATCTCCTTTTCTCTCACTCTCACTCTCAACTTATGTCAACTTACTTTTTGTTGTAAAACTACTAAGATAAATATTTGTTTAGGAAATCACAATTTTTTGCCTATAATGTAATTAAATTTCAATTCTTTATCTGCACGCCTTGATTCAGAAATTAACAAATCTCACTAAACAATTCTAATTATGTGAAATGCCACTTAAAAAGGACGTTTTATTTAATCATAATAAACTAATAAAAAGTGTATTTCCTTGAATTATAATGAAGCTTGCGGTATACTCCTTTTCGAAAGCCAAACAATAAACTACTCAAAGTTTCCAATTTTGTCTTCAGCAAAAAATGTAAACTAAATTATCTATTTATTAAAGCTACTTTTAAGGTGGTTAGCTGCAATAAATTTGATTCCGAATTGTTCGAGTAAAAACTTTGTCGTGATTAAAACAAAATAGACTAAAGTTTGAAATAAACTAAAAGCAGGGTCTGCAATAAACCTCGAGGCTATAACGTCGATTTCAATATGGAAGGTTTACACAGTTTGAAAGAATTCTCAAATCGGCAGCACACTAGCGCGAACGTACCTCAAAGGAGTGGCTTCAGAACTTATAATTCAAGGAAACGCAGCCCGTCGCCCCAAGCTTCTGTAATTTTCATCAACTTTGGTGCTCCCCCTGGACGCTGAGAAAGACTGAAAATTGCAGAAGAAAACTAACTACTAACAGCAATCAAGCTACTAACACGACGCCAACCAGCACGGGGGCATTCACTGATGTAATTCTTTATTTTCTCAAAAGGGCCAAGTACAGCCGACACTTTGCAGCAAGCAACCCCCCACCAACCAGAACATACTACAAAAAATACACAACAACAGGTTAAACCAACGGGGGATACATCGGTTGAAAAATTGCAGAAGCTTGGTCAAAGGCACTTGCTTGAAGAGCTGAAAGGAGATGCACCACTAAGAAAGGATAGACTAAAAACTAGAACTATATATGTTAATATAATACAGATTAAAAGTTCATATTTAGTCAAAGACTCATGAAATAACTATTACAGAAGATAAACTTATGCTAGTTAAATGTCATTAAAGACCAACAGCTAACCGTGATCCTTTGTGGCCCGAAAGTCGACTTTCGTATGATATGAAAGTCGTTTCTGGCATCAAAGATATTATCTTTGCTGGCATAGGCTCCGTTTGTTTTGTTTATCATTCGGCGCGCAAGGATCATGGTTAGCAATTGGTCTTAAAGATGCCCTTATTAAATATATTCATCTGTCTACCTAAATCCATCAACTGCTAAATGTCACCTTTTCCTCTTAAAATCTTTCTCTCGCAACCATCCTTTCTACATTTTATGTTGTCTGTCCTATCGTACAAACTCAACGCTCAGATTTTTCATAATTCTCATATCATGTTCATCCTATTTTATCCTTCAAATTTTAATATATTTACATTTTCAGATTTTCTTTATAATAAAAAATTAATAGTTATTAAAATTATGATTGTATAAATTTTCACATGTATTTGATTAGAAAGAAAGCACTATATAGAATAGACGACCTAGAGTTATTAATGATGTAATATTATGAAATTTGATACTAAATCTTATCTAGTTATTATGATAGTTATTAAATATTATTAAAGTTCATTTTGGACTTAGCTTTTCACACATTTTTTATTTAACATAGAAGAATTACATTTTTATCCAATTTTGACAGAAATTTTTCCTAGTTCTTCCAAAATGTTTTGAATGGAAATAAAAAGTCGTACGACTATTGACAGTTAAAATGAAAAGAGAACCAATAAAAAGAAGGTTTTGGAAACCCTACAATTGTTTATTCGAATCCTTTCACTTACACTTTCAACGAGTGGAGGATACGTAAAATTAATATAGCAGAATTCTAAATTACCTTTAACAGAACAATAAATACCCCGTAGAAATTATCAGGTTGGTTACTTGTATAGGTGCAATTCTTCTGTTTGTTTTTTATAGTTTTTACATGTTTATGCATCAAATGTCACAGTAGCTTAGCATATTGAGTTTTGCAATAAATTAAAGCACATGATGAAATTCTACTTTATTTTTGATCGAAACTTTGATAATGAGGCTATGAGCTTAGCCTGACTGCATAAAACCCTCAACTTACGCTAATCTAATTGAATTGATGTTGTTGTTGTCGCTGCAGCAGTTGCAGCGTTATCAGTTCAGTCAAAAGAGCGAAACTGCGACATGTATTGAGTCTACTATGAGCTTACAATTCTGTAATTTTTTGGGCAACCCTAATGAAATTTGGATTTTCTCTATACACGCTTCGAGCATATGAACTTACGACTAAAATTTATTTATCGATCGCCGAGACAGGAAACTAAGTCGAACATGCATGACATGAGAAGCTGTAAAGATCTTCTGAAAAATGAAAAATAAATCAACAAAACCATAATTTGTAAGATTATTTTCCTCTAGAAAACAGCAGGTCGTTCTAAGGGTTCTAGCCCTTATACAAGCTGGTATAAGGGGACAAGTTCTTCTAAAAATGAATGCATTGACCAGCTTGCTCTTGTGTGTTCACCAGCTTGCTTCTCCATTGCCAGATTAAAAGATTCCTGTACCAAGAACAAAGTTTTACAGCTAGCAGTTTGCGACTTCTGATTCCTTTAAAAAAATATAAAGCATCTGATAGGAAATGCACTGCTTTTTGTATTGATTAGACTTTATGTAGCTAAGGCAATCCGATGATTGGATCTCTTGCAAAAATTGAGTTACATTACAAGAGATTTAGGCTTTCGTCATCCAGAAGATCTGATTAAAGGTTCGCACTAGCAACATAATATTCTTGCAAAACACTTTTGTATCAACGTTTCTTTTCAGCCATACTGCCAACGTACGCATACTGGAAGTACACCCTGCTGGGAAATATGTTCGTTTGTTTAACACATCAGCTTTTCAGGTAAAGAAGCAAAGAAATTTTTTGAAGAACGTTTTCTAAAAACCGCCTATGAGAACCACCACTTTTTGAGCTTAACCTAGCAAAAGTTCTTAATTCTGGGGTTTAAATGCTTTAATGGTTCCACTAACAGGTCATGTACCATTCAAAACCGATATAAAGGAACATGCTTTGTGCATCTAGTAGCATTTTGAAACATCTTTCTTTCCAATTTTAATGCAATTTTCATAAAGTTCAGAAAAGTTTCATCCAAAATTTTAGCCTGAAGGTTCTTTAAAGTTGTGGTTCTTATATGCAGGTTTTAATAGTAGACCTTTCATAGATAGAAACACAGAGGGAAACACTTATCATTCTCAAAAAGAGGCATTCAGTTGCTTTCTTTGAAATCATACCAGGTTTCCCAAAAAAAAGTACTCACGTTTGTTTGAACGTAGCGCCATGTTGAAAAGCGATAGGAATTCATGGTATCGACTGTCACAGTTCACAAGGGTTAACTTAGATGTCAATAGTTTGATTTTCACCGTAGGTTGGAAATTCTTGGAGTTATGAGTTCCGAACGCAAAGACCATCGTCAAGACTAAAACAGTAGGCCTCAATGTTATGAATGAGTCAATCAAAGGTCGTCAAAAGTTTTAAAAGGTTTCAATCTCGTTTTTCTTTCCTTGCATATAGTCAATAAATATAGTCAATATTCAAATAATGCGTTGCTATTGAAACCATTTAAAGCCTTGGACGACCTTTGCTTGACTCCTTCATAACATTTAGGCCTACCGTTTTAATCTTGACGATGGTCTTTGCGTTTCGGATCTCATAACTCCGACAATTTTCCACCTACGGTGAAAATCAAACTATTGACATCTAAGTTAGCCTTTGTAAACTGTGACAGTCGATACCACGAATTCATGTCGCTTTTCAATATGGCACTACATTCAAACAAACGTGAGTACTTTTTTTTGGGACACCCAGTAGTTGAAATGTTCTATTTCGAAAAGGTCTATTATTTGAAATGATAAAATCTAATGTAGATTATCAGCACTTACGTCCAAGTCAAGGCTCTTTTTTGTGTTGGCAAACTGTCATGGGAAACTGGGCATTGATATCTTTATCATAGTCACAGTCGAAAACAACCAAATGTAACTTTCGTATAGTCTTGCAATTTCAGTCAACCCTGTGTAATGATCCGAGACAGACGCTACAGGGAAACGAAGGTTTTTTGGCTGTGAGCAACATGACTTTTCAAATAGAGCTGGCCTTACTGATCGAACTTATTATCAGAAAGAGTTAATAACTGCAAAATATCATCGTTTGTTCAATGCACTATACTTTAGATGTAAGGATATTTTGAAAGATATGATTCTATGATTTTGGCCCAATTAAAGCCTCGGGACTTACGCAAAGTCTCGCTCGCTTCTGTCACTGAGAGTTAAAAACAGAAAGAACAAAATCAAACTTTAAACGAAAGACAAAAAGGAGGAATGAAAAAACAAAACAAAAAATAACAGACTATGAAGGAGGATATAACCAGATTTAGGGGAAGATTCCAAGTCAACTTTGATAAAACATCGATTCATGACTCTATAGATAGCGTCGAAACTTTGCTATATGAATAAAACTTTTCTTCTCTGTTTAACAGGATGACGAAATTGGCAGCTACATAATTCAGCAGAATGTTCGTGGCAAACCAGTGAATGTATTCCGCTTTCCACCGAGAACAAGGATAAAAGCATCGACCAACATAACAGTAAGTAAGCTTTAGATTGCTTGGGAAATTGTCTCTACAAAATTCTGGAGAACTAGACTGATTCTGGAGAACAAGTNTTCGTACTCTTTAGAAGAGTGAGCTAATAAAAACCAACTAATATATACATACTTTATACAGCAAACCATAATATTTATAATCAACAGCATAATTTACAATTGCATCCTTCCCCACCCCATGTTTTAATTTTTTTGCAAAAGGAAGGAACCGTTTCGCTGCTCTTTATCACATCAGGTATGCTGTTCCAGAGTATACTACCCCTAAAACATATAGAGTTCATGCCAAAGGCCACGGTGGATGTGCTTGGAAGTAAAACTGTGTTCTTTATTCTGAGATTATATCTGACCTCTCTTCTCTGGAATAACTCCGAAAGAAATAGAGGGTTCACGTGATGTAATGTTTTACGATTGATCGATCGATCAGGCATTCTTTTCCATGTTATTGGTGCTCCTTTGCTCCTTTCTCAAACAATAAAGCTTCAGGTTTTTAACCTCGTACTGATTAATATTTCATAAACTCTTGTTTCTAGGTATGGGCTGCATCAAGCACTGGGAAACACAACCCACCCTCAGACTTCCTGTGGAGTGAGCAAAGCAAATGGGGAACTGGGCCTGAATGTACCACAATCCTTTGCAAGCCCAGTGGACAGGTAAGTATTTTATGTCAACCTTTGTAACAGTTTTGAAATTGAATGTTTTTGTTGGGGCACATCGTTGCAAATTTTAAGAAGAAGTGGTAAGCATGTAACACACACATCAAAATCATCTAAAATGAACCCATCTAATTTTATTATCTTAACTACAAGGCAGAGGGTCTGAAACGACCTTTTTGCTAATCCTTATTAGGTTTATTTTATGAATTCTTGAATGCATACAATAGCTTGCTATCACAGACTATAGTTTATTTTACGGCCTTATATGCCATTCCATTCTACTTATCGTAATATAGGGTGTAAAATGTGTGACCATAGATCATAATTAGGGACAACTTAGGCATTTTATCTCATCAACTAAAGATTGAGGAATTTGGTTGGAATTAGACAAGGGAATGGTACATGCAATATATTTTCTTTCATCTTGCCAACAGGCCGTTGCATGGACAACTGCAGCATATCCATACGGCACCCCGAATTATATTGCAACCAGGGACATTGCCTATGGAAGTGAGGATTTGCGAGGGGGTTTTGTGTAAGTAACATTTGAATTCTTCGATATGCACATTTTTTTACTTTAAAGCTTGAGAGTTTTGAGGAATATTTTATATTTTTGACATACATTGTGAATGTTTGCTAACGTACCAAAATATTTGCCAACTTTCTTCCCAAATTGTCACTTTCAAATTGGTTCAGATTCTCAGTTTAATGCTTCTCCTTGTTGCCCCTTGTTTCATGTTCGCTTTTCCTATGAGAGTTTATAATTTCAAAAAGTTGTAAGAACTAACTGAGAAGTGCACGGGGTTTGTTGCCGCTAAAACTGTGTCGAATTTTTCAGTTTGTTGCTTAAATTATGTAGGAGATATTGAAGGTACCGTTTTGGATAACTTGGTAGAACAACAAAGATGTTTAAAATCCGACTACAATCAAGAGACTTTCGCAATTTTATACTTTCATGTTATGCTAAATCTTGTGTAAAACTGAGAGCCAGGCCCTTTCTTGTTTTGAACACAGGCCAGAAACCAAGCCATTCGCGACATCCCCTCGTAATAAGACACACCCACATCATGCAAAGAGCAGAGTAGAATATGATGGAAACGAGGGCATGACAAGAAATGCCCAATCAAGGTCACAAACTGCTATCCCCAAAGAGAGGCAAAGAGCTCCAAGAAATGGAAAAGCAGCAACTGTCACAACTGGTGGCAACAAGGTAAATAATCTTTAAAGATAATGAACAAACAGAAGCGTGTGTCAAAACTTACACTGTGTTCGTAGTTTTTTTTATTATGATCATTATTGGCTCTGGAACCTAGGGTAGTCAACACTTTGTCAACAACTTCCTAATGTATACTCGATTTGAGTTTACTGGCCTATAGAAAGCAAGGAATTATTTATTTGCCGCTTGATAAACCTCGCTCGGGAGGAGCCAATTCTCCTAGAAAATTCCCTATTTTAGCCTTCCTATTCTGAAAAGTTTCCTACTTGGAGTTTGACCTCTTCAAGCAAGACGTAGTCCTTTCTACGCCCTTTGACCTCTTCGTTTGACCACTTCAAGCAATACATAGTCCTTCTACGCCCTTTTGCATTATCACTTTAATGACCAATACTTAGAGTTGATTAAATACCTGGTCTTTCTAGCTTCCATAACTATCATGATAGCTCTTTAAAGTTCCTAACACTTTGCTTTCAGAGTTATATATTTAAAGGGAAGATAGCTAGGACGACATTCAGAGAAGTTTATTTATGTTCACAAATGAGCGTTGAAGCTGTCTTCGTGTCCAACTTAATAGTTACGGCTTGAAATGAGGAAGTAAAATTGGTATCTCTGCACGAAATTGCTGACACGAATGCTTTGCGTTTTACCTTAAATTTGATAAATTACAATTCTTTATTTTAGAAGCAGACTGGAATCATCAAAATGGCGCAGTCAACAAGAGATTCTGGCTACTCAACACAGCAAAGAGTTTCATTTCAGTCACCAGTGCCTAGGCCAGGACAACGAGTTCCAGTCAAATAAGCTGCCTTAAACTGAAAGGAATAACATCTTTTTTGTACTGTCTTTCCCGTTTGCCTTTCCCTTTGTTGTCATCAATCAGTCAATCAATCAATCAATCAATCAATCATGTTTTCGGTCACTGGTGTTTTGAGCCAATGATTTGATGGGATCCCGTGTGTTATATGACAAATTGTACTTAGGCAGTTTCATACCTATTATTTAAGTTTCAAAAACCATAATTTTAAACACACTTACACTATAATAATTTTGTTCTCAATCGATTGATAATTAGGTCATTAATATTTTATTTAAATAGTCGTTCAAGCAAACATTTATGTTAGTTAGTTAATCAATTAATGAATCAATAGATGTATTTGACTCGCCAATTTCATCTCATCTGTTCACATACAGTTTACTCATTTATTTCAATATTCGTTAAAGCAAACATTTAATGGAATATTTTGAATGTTAAAATGGGGCTGGCTGATCGAAGGAAAGGCAGTACGAAGAAGATAGTCTTCTCACAAATTCATAAGCAATCGTAGTTGATTAATTAATTAATTAATTAATTAATATCTAGCAGTAATCTTCATTCATTCTTTATTTATTTTTGACATTATTCGAGTAATTAGCATATCTCAGGGTTGTTAGTGATGTGTTATATCATCATTACTAATTCTGCTTCATTCTTTGTTGTTTTTATCATGTTGCGATGTTCCTGTTCAGTTCATTTTATTGATATTTACCCTATAATAATATACGGCCCAGGCTCGATAAGCTATGCTTCTCTTGGGTCGTATATAATACACATTTTTTACTGATAACTTTGTATTAGGATGTATTTCTATGAATAAAATTGAATTGAATTGAATATCATCCTTAGTGTACAATCTTCGTTTGTCAAAATCCAAAAACTTTTTAAAATCTATTTAAGAGACATTTATGATAGAACCGAAAACTTTAGAGCATTTTTATGGTACTCTGGAGTCCGGAATAACCGCCCCTCACCCGTTTATTAAATTTTTGAAAAAAATCCACCCAGGACGTCCTCATTCCAGACCCAGTTTTTATCAATTTTGAGCTTCTTGAAATGTGTAGCCTGTGTTCCAGACCACTTGAAACGGTTTCAAGTGGTCTGGAACACAGGCTAGAAATGTGAAACATGCGAAATCCTCTTTCTTGAATGTGATTTGAACTGTATTTCTCATTTTGATAAATTTTCTGTGATTTTTATCTTGTCTGTGGTGTTCTTTACAGTCAAAAACACTCGTGTATTCCAATTCCACTACCCCCCCCTCCTTTCATTTTGTTTCAGGAAAGTTTCCACCCACTCCGTTTATTCCAGCCCCCCCGTCTATTCAGTACTTGAGAGTATATCTGTTACTTTAGTATTAGCTGCCGTGTTATTTGTATAACAAACTTTATATTTAGGAGTAAACTGACTTTGGCGATTCCTATTGTTCTTTAAAGACCCATTGCTAACCATGATCCTTTTTACGCCGAATGAAAGCAAGACAAAGAGGATCTAGGCCAAAAACGACTTTCAGATAATACGAAAGTCGGCTTTGGCACCAAAATGGATCATGGTTAGCAATGGGTCTTTAAACATAGAGCTCCATAGAGGAACACATGAATAGTGTTTCATGCAATAGCCTAGAATCTATGGAAATTTAGTTAGGATCTTTATCCCAGAAATCCAGGTAGTCCTTCCATTAGAAAATACTCTCACTAGCCCCAAACCTGTAAAATATCTTTTACGTAATGTTTTTCATTTGTATTACCTTGCTTCGTATTATCTTCTGAAATTAGAAATTAGTTATGATCATAATAATAACATTAAGAATAATAATAATCACGTTTTATGTATCTAAGCAATATATTTGCATAATGATTTTGAATCACGTAATTTTGTAGCTAGAAATTTGAATGGTTATACACACAACGAAAAGTTGTTTTCGTATCTCTTCTGCGCAAGTCTCTAACTCTGGTTCGGCTAAAAAACCTTTAGAATAAATTTGGCCTAAGCGGAAAATATGGAAGCATACTATTGAACTGATAGAAAAGTTTGTCTTTACTTTACTTTTCTGTCAGTTCAACCACTGCAGTGGGGATCTATAGTTTCCGCTTATGCCAAATTCGATTTTCAGACAGTCTGAAATTGCAGCGTGCCCACAAAGGACCCTGGGTAATAATGGCTCTGTTAATTGGAACCTGAGACTGGAATGAGAAGAAGATGGAAAAATTCAAGGTTTAAACTTTTTGGCTATGGTTTCCGTTATGAAGGTAGTGGTGAAGCTTTGGTCAAGAAACCAACATATATACTCAAATGTAATCTAGTATCCTATTCATTAACTCAAAAACATGGGGGCGAATATCAACAGACAACATAGCTGTCCAGAGAAAGGTGGAGGTGAAGGTGAAGGTGAAGGTAAAGGTGAAGGTGAAGTTGCGTTTTTTAGCGCTGGGATCGCAGAAGTAGAGAAGACCTAATCGAGTCCGCGACCCCTTGTCATGACGCCCAAGTAGTGGGGCTCTACCTGGGATCGAACCCTGTCCGCCTGACTGTTCTGGCTGCAACGTCAGATGATTACACCACTGCGCCACAACACCTTCAAGAAGGATTTGAAGTTTATTCGACGGGTTCTAGTGATCGATCTGAAAGCTTCTTCTATCACCCGAAACTTGCGAAGATTTCAGAAAAATGTAGACAAATTTCGGTGCCTCCAGAGTCAGATGTAGATACTTGTTCGAAATTGTTTGTCAGATAGAATACTAAAACCTTTTCTCCTGTCCCCACATTTTTTATCATGAATGACACTGTATGGGGCCCAATAGCAATACTATGGGCACTGTATCATAATCGATATCAAAGGTACCTCAAGGCAAAAATTTGGCATTTTATATCAATATCAAATGAACTTCACAATATACTAGAATTTAGCAATTTCCTACGCCTAAAGTATGATCGAACGACTTTTTCCACCTGAAATATGGTATGACCCCCTGTCATTAACAAATGTCATTAACAAAGCAACTAACTTTTTCAAATTGAGCCTCTGCGGAGGAAAATTTTCGCGGGCCAAAGATGTAGCCTCACTGCATAAGGCCCTTAACTTACGCTCATCTAATTGAATTGAATTGCTGTTGTTGTTGTCGCTGCAGTGAGGGCCTTATTTCCCTAGAGCTGTAAAAGTGGTCAAAAATCTCAATCGGCAATGATTTTTTCCGTCCCAATCAGAATGCAGGATTTGAGTAACCGCACTCTCATTGGCTAGTCCTTCTTTGAATTCGACTTCCCGCCAAAAGCCAACAAAGACCGTCGAGTGCCGCGTTCGATTGATCTGCTGAAACGGCTGAAGCAAACAAAAATCTCGAAAGATGCGAGCGTATTTACAAGATCTTTTGCATCTCCAAACGAACAGAAAATGGCTTAAAGGAAGAAAGTTTTTGCAATCATGGCTAGAAGAAACATTCATCTAAGTACTGGTAGCTCATTTTATGGTGCAGCAGTTCAGGAAAACTGCTTTTTGTGGCGTTTTGGGCTCGGTGGTTTTGAGAAAAAAATAGCAGGTGATTTAGCCTCTTACTGATTCAGCATGGCCCAAATCCGTTTCTGGAAGCGTAGGGAAATGAGTCGTAGTTGTAGCGTTATCAGTTCAGTCAAAGAGCGAAACTACGACATGTATTGAGTCTA
>REGM01000040.1:2127531-2194089 GCA_004194415.1 Aurelia aurita
AGCACAGGTGACATTCGTCTTGCAACAAGCACAGGTGACATTCGTCTTGCAATACATAATCAACGAATTTTTTCAAAATAATTAATATATCAAATTAAAGCTGAAATTCTCCCGTTTCTTATGGTGTAATTCTATTCTGAGTTTGTTTGGTTTTGGAAGGCTGGTTGATCCACGAGGAAGGGGGAATAATTTGAAAAAAAGCGAATGCCACAGACGAATGTCACCTGTGCTCCTTCCTCGTGGATCAGCCACCCTTCCAAAACCAAACAAACTCAGAATAAAATTACACCATAAGAAACGGGAGAATTTCAGCTTTAACTTGATATATTAATTATTTTGAAAAAATTCGTTGATTATGTGTTGCTTGACGAATGTCACCTGTGCTATCAGAGAGGGCAAAGTTCAAAACATGCAGCTAGTTTGTGATGGCAGCCATTTGAGTTTTCGCACCGAGTTTGGGCATCGAAATATCCTCTAAATAAAGAAGAAATCACAAGATGGTATGTATGTATATTCATTTGATATTATGTGTTCCAATTAACTTACAAGACATTTATTGAAAAACGGTGTTTTCATCAAGTACGTTATTTTTAGGCCTAAAAATTCCTTCATCCCTGTTTGTTAATTGCTATTGGCCTACTACGAAACTAAAAGACTAAACTACCTAACCCAACTAAACAAAAAAGTTGACACCAACGCAACGTACGTTTATAACATAGTCTAAACTCGCATTTTCGGAAGGCAACAGAACTGTTCACAGTCATACCCTCTCTCTATAACATTTCATAAATTAATTAATATAAATTAAATATAATTAAATTTTTAGATATGATATGTTACATATTCAAAAAAGGAGTTTTGTCTGAAGAGTACCACTGACGTGTTGTGTACTAAATGTGTTGTAGGTAGACCCAGTGGCGGAAATTATGGGGGGGTTGGGGGGGCAGCTGCCCCCCCAATTCGATATGATTCGGAAATTTATCTTAAAAGTCGGATATTTTTACCTGGAAAGTGGAAGAAGAAAGGCCCGCTGATTCGGAAAAGTTTGGTCTTTCGGCATGAAATTTCGGTGTAATTAGTAAAATGAAAGCGTTCTCGTTTCTATTCGCTGCAAAGGGGACCGTTCAGTTGCATGGCGTGGCCACGGGGAGGGATGGCGGCATATGCCCCCAACTTCTGTCAAAAGATGGTCCTCGAGATTCGTTCAAAATCGAGGAGAAAGTAGCCGAGTATAGGTAGGGTAGGGTAAGAATTTCCCAAGAAATTCTGGAAAGTGACAAGGAGAGTCATTCTAAGCCAAAGTAAAGGTTTGCATTTTAAAAATTTTCCCAGACCTACTATCGCAGAATTTTAAAGGCTTCCATTTCGGGATCATGCAAACATTGGATTGTGAGAAGCTTTCTAAAACAAAGTATAAGGTCTTTGCGCAAAAATTTTCCCAAAGATGGTGATTCATAGAAAACTGTTACAAAATTGGTAAAGATGGGATGGAGATAGGGATTCTAAGCCAAAGAAAATGATGCTTTATCACAAATTTTCCTGGGGATGATAACTTCTAAAGCAAAGTTCACAAAATGGTAAAAAAATCTATGTTAATACCGGTAAACATGGGATCGAGAGATGCGTTCTAAGCCAAAGTAGAGGGCGTGTCCTCAAAAAATTTTCTTGGGGGCTACGCCCTCAGACCCCCTCATTATATTACTCCCCAGTTAATTTATCGTGGCCACGCCGCTGAGACCGTTTTCTTTCGCTGTATGAACCTCAAACAAATGACTCGGAAAATTCACTGCGCTTGCCCCCCCACTCCAAAGGCTCAATTTCCGCCACTGGGTAGACCTATGGCCATAAAGCGAATCTAAGCATATAAAAGTGGCTCAAGCCACTTGCGGTCAAATTGTAGCCAATCAGATATCATTATTTCCTGTTGACATAAATCAGTTACCCAAATATGGTTCAGCACGTGTCAAGGTCTATTGTTTTTATACGGCTATTTTTGTCAAAGGCTTATACATATGCTTATATTCCCTTTAAGACGCTGGTTTTAAATCAAGCCGGTTAGGACTTCATTTTCATTTCATACCGTCTTCACACATTTATGTATTGGTACCATGTCGATGCAAGGCCAGAACAGTGCCATTATTCCATTTTCTTTTTGCACCGGTATTGCGTAAACGGGGTCTATGTGAACACAGCCAGGAGTTGTACTAGAGTGACAAAAAAATGTTGCCTCCCCACAAAGATTTGAAACATTAAAATTACATCAATGGTGGTGGCCAGACTGGAAAGTGTGCTGTGCGCGATTTCTCCGCCGCGCACTTTAAATTTCAGTCGTGATTCTAGCCGCGAAATTTTCGTAAAACAATAAAAGGAAACAAAAGGCATATTGTTTAGCAACACAAATACAGCCGCGCAAACGATTTGAACAAAGGAGAGATCCTCCGCGCACTCTGCAAACTTTCCAATCTGGGGTGGTGGTAGTCGTCTGGAAAGATTTATGGTTTTTGAAAACATAATTTCCAAGACTGTATTCAGCTACAAAAGCAAACTTTTTAATTGCAAATTCTGTTAAGTGCCAAAAGGAAGAAATTAACTCAGTGATATGCTAGAATCAACACAAGACTAGACTTATTGCCATTTTGTGTTACTTAACAATGGTCAATTTTTAAGATCCACCCATGTGACATTTGTAACAGAATATTGTTGGAAGACTGTAGTTGAAACNATTTCTATGAATAAGATTGAATTGAATTGAATATCATCCTTAGTGTACAATCTTCGTTTGTCAAAATCCAAAAACTTTTTAAAATCTATTTAAGAGATATTTATGATAGGACCAAAAACTTTAGAGCATTTTTATGGTACTCTGGAGTCCGGAATAACCGCCCCTCACCCGTTTATTAAATTTTTGAAAAAAATCCACCCAGGACGTCCTCATTCCAGACCCAGTTTTTATCAATTTTGAGCTTCTTGAAATGTGAAACATGTGAAATCCTCTTTTTTGAATGTGATTTAAACTGTATTTCTCATTTGATAAATTTTCTGTGATTTTTAACTTGTCTGTGGTGTTCTTTACAGTCAAAAAAACACTCGTGTGTTCCAATTCCACTACCCCCCCCTTTCATTTCGTTTCAGGAAACTTTCCACACACTCCGTTTATTCCAGCCCCCCATCTATTCAGGACTCGAGAGTATATCTGTTATTTCAGTATCAGCTGCCGTGTTATCTGTATAAAAAACATTATATTTAGGAATAAACTGACTTTGGCGATTCCTATTGTTTCTTTAAAGACCCATTGCTAACCATGATCCTTTTTGCGCCGAATGAAAGCAAGACAAAGAGGATCTAGGCCAAAAACGACTTTCAGATAATAAGAAAGTCGGCTTTGGCACCACAATGCATCATGGTTAGCAATGGGTCTTTAAACATAGAGCTCCGTAGAGGAACACATGAATTCTTGTTCATGCAATATTCTAGAATCCATAGAAATTTAATTAGGATCTTTATGCCAGAAATTCATATAGTCCTTTCGTTAGAAAATACTCTCACTAGCCCCAAACCTGTAAAATATCTTTTACGTAATGTTTTTCATTTGTATTACCTTGCTTCGTATTATCTGCTGAAATTAGAAATTAGTTATGATCATAATAATAACATTAATAATAATAATAATCACGTTTTATGTAGCTAAGCAATATATTTGCATAATGATTTTGAATCACGTAATTTTGTAGCTAGAAATTTGAATGGTTATACACACAACGAAAAGTTGTTTTCGTATCTCTTCTGCGCAAGTCTCTAACTCTGGTTCGGCTAAAAACCTTTAGAATAAATTTGGTCTAAGTGGAAAATATGGATCCGTACTATAGTAGTTGAACTGATAGAAAAGTTTGACTTGACTTGACTTTTCTGTCAGTTCAACCACTGCAGTGGGGACCCATAGTTTCCACTTAAGCCAAATTCGATTTTCAGACAGTCTGAAATTGCAGCGTGCCCATAAAGGACCCTGGGTAAAGATGGCTCTGTTAATTGGAACAAGAGACTGGAATAAGAAGAAGATGGAACAATTCAAGGTTTAAACTTTTTGGCTATGGTTTCTGTTATGAAGGTAGTGGTGAAGCTTTGGTAAAGAAACCAAAAGATATACTCAAAATGTAATCTAGTATCCTATTTATTAACTCAAAAACATGGGGGCGAACATCAACAGACAATTAGCTGTCCAGAGAAAGGTGGAGGTGAAGGTGAAGGTGAAGTTGCGTTTTTTAGCGCTGGGATCGCAGAAGTAGAGAAGACCTAACCGAGTCCGCGACCCCTTGTCAGGACGCCCAAATAGTGGGGCTCTACCTGGGATCGTACCCTGTCCGCCTGACTGTTCTGGCTGCAACGTCACATGATTACACCACTGCGCCACAACACCTTTAAGAAGGATGTGAAGTTTATTCGACAGGTTCTAGTGATTGATCTGAAAGCTTCTTCTATCACCCGAAACTTGCGAAGATTTCAGAAAAATGTAGACAAATTTCGGTGGTTCCAGTGTCAGATTTAGATACTTGTTCGAAATTGTTTGTTAGATAGAATACTAAGGCCTTTTCTCCTGTCCCCACATTTTTTATCATGAATGACACTGTATGGGCCCAGTCTGCAGAGTGTGGCAACTGAACGCACAAGATTTTTTACAAAAAATGTTTGTGCATCCCGATTTCGAACGAGATCTTTTGCTCACTACTTTTAAAACAAAGAAATCAAAGACTTTGCACGCGAGCACGCCACTGCTTCGTTGGTCTGCACGCGTGAGATCACGTAGAGAACTGCCATACTCTGCAGGCTGGGAATGGGCACTGTATCATAATCGATATTAAAGGTACCTCAAGGCAAAAATTTGGCATTTTATATCAAATGAACTTCACAATATACTAGAATTTAGCAATTTCCTACGCCTAAAGTATGCTCGAACGACTTTTTCCAACTGAAATATGGTATGACCCCCTGTCATTAACAAATGTCATTAACAAAGCAACCAACTTTTTCAAATTGAGCCTCTGCGGAGGAAAATTTTCGCGGGCTAAAGATGGCTGCCCTCGGCATCCCTGAAGAGCAGCGCTTGCTCAGATGAATGCACTGATCAGTGGATGAATGTCGCCTTTATTTTCGCGCCAAAATGACAAGGCCTCGTTTTCATTTACAGTTCAAAGTTTGAAATAAAAATCAGAGGGCAAAGTTCAAAACATGCAGCAAGTTTGTGATGGCAGCCATTTGAGTTGGCACCGAGTTTGGGCATCGAAATAACCTCTAAATAAAGAAGAAATCACAAGATGGTATGTATGTATATTCATTTGATATTATGTGTTCCAATTAACTTACAATACATTAACTGAAAAACGGTGTTTTCATCAAGTACGTTATTTTTAGGCCTAAAAATTCCTTCATCCCTGTTTGTTATTATTGCTATATTGGCCTACTACGAAACTAAAAGACTAAACTACCTAACCCAACTAAACTAAAAATTTGACAACAACGCAACGTACGTTTATAACATAGTCTAAACTCGCATTTTCGGAAGGCAACAGAACTGTTCACACACAGTCATACCCTCAACAACATTTCATAAATTAATTAATATATTTAAATTAAATATAATTAAATTTTTAGATATGATATGTTACATATTCAAAAAAGGAGTTTTGTCTGAAGAGTACCACTGACGTGTTGTGTACTAAATGGGTTGTAGGTAGACCTATGGCCATAAAGCGAATCTAAGCATATAAAAGTGGCTCAAGCCACTTGCGGTCAAATTGTAGGCAATCAGATATCATTATTTCCTGTTGACATAGATCAGTTACCCAAATATGGTTCAGCACGTGTCAAGGTCTATTGTTTTTATACGGCCATTTTTATCAAAGGCTTATATACATATACTTACATTCCCTTTAAGACGCTGGTTTTAAATCAAGCCGGTTAGGACTTCATTTTCATTTCATACCATCTTCACACATTTTCTTTATTGGTACCATGTCAATGCAAGGCCAGAACAGTGCCATTTTTCCATTTTCTTTTTGCACCGGTATTGCGCAAACGGGGTCTATGTGAACACAGCCAGGAGTTGTACTAGAGTGACAAAAAAATGTTGCCTCTCCACAAAGATTTGAAACATTAAAATTACATTCATGGTGGTGGCCAGACTGGAAAGTGTGCTGTGCGCTGCCGATTTCTCCGCCGCACATTTTAAATTTCAGCCGTGATTCTAGCCACGAAATTTTCGTAAAACAACAACAGGAAACAAAAGGCATATTGTTTAGCAACACAAATACAGCCGCGCAAACTATTTGAACAAAGGAGAGATCCTCCGCGCACTCTGCAAACTTTCCAATCTGGGGTGGTGGTAGTCGTCTGGAAAGATTTATGGTTTTTGAAAACATAATTTCCAAGACTGTATTCAGCTACAAAAGCAAACTTTTTAATTGCAAATTCTGCAAAGTGCCAAAAGGAAGAAATTAACTAGAATCAACACAAGACTAGACTTATTGCCATTTTGTGCTACTTAACAATGGTCAATTTTTTAAGATCCACCCATGTGACATTTGTAACAGAATATTGTTGGAAGACTGTAGTTGAAACAGAAGGTTTCCGGAGTAGAAAAGTTGCTTCAAGCAATGTTTGTAGACCCTTGTTTGCAGCTTGCAAGACTTGCCTGCCCTGCTCTTCATGCTACCTAAACTTGGAAACTGGTTTCGGTTCCAGTTTCTGGGAAGCCAGCCACCATGTCCATATAATATGAAATCACAGCTCAAATTGAGCATATAGTCAGGTGTACATCACTACAATTATAAACCATGTATCATTAGTTATTAGTGTCTTTTGTTGTTTGATATCCTCTCCAGTTGCCTTGAGCTTTTCTCTAACTATGTAACAGATTCTTTATACCATATTNCACTCATTCTCAAGAATTCCATTCTTTACATTTGTCCTACATACACAACAAGCTTATAAAGAATAATGGCTATACTTACTAAATCCCGTAGAACAACCAATATTATATGAGGCTGCAATCTATGCCCTGAACAGCTACCGCCTTTAAACAGCGATAGAACCAACCCAAGTTTTAATGACACTCATTCTCAAGAATTCCATTCTTTACATTTGTCCTACATACACAACAAGCTTATAAAGAATAATGGCTATACTTACTAAATCCCGTAGAACAACCAATATTATATGAGGCTGCAATCTATGCCCTGAACAGCTACCGCCTTTAAACAGCGATAGAACAACACCAAGTATTAATAAGACTCCCATTCCTTTACATTTGCCATACTGCCACAACAAACTTAGGCCGTTGTTGCGTACTTGGTCGACAGAGGCAACGCGGCTCGGCATTATTCAGCAAGAAAGCAGATGGGCAAACAGCATTCAATTCGGGAAAATGACTTCATCTATCCTTGGAACTAATGCGGAACGTGTTCAGTAAACACTCGCAGAGCTACACCGGCCTTGGGCGACTTGCCAGTAACAATCGTCCTCGGAGTTCTCGCTGTAAATTCTCCAGTCTTTGGTAATTCTTTCGTGATTTACTCGTAAACTAGGTTCAACAAATTTAAAATTGCTTATTTGTTTGGAATGTTGTTAGTCCACCACACATTTGGAGAAAAAGTTTACGAACAATAAAATGTTTTAAGTCATAAATTATTTATGAGTACCCGTATGTGCCTTGAACGATCAGAGATCGGCTACAACTAAGTCCTATATATTCCAAAGATTTAAGCTCCCTTGTGTGGCCTCCAGACTCAATTTCTGATTGCTAAAGTCGAATTTAACTGTGCGGGAAGCGATTTACTCTAAATAAAGCCTTGTCAAACAGTTATTTCGTATTATTTGAATATTTTACTATATCTGTACAAAGAAAACACGAGGAAATTCGATCTATTTTATACGGCCTACTGATCCCAACCTGGCCTAAATCAAAACATACAAATATGGGACCATGAAGTACAAGCAAATCTTGTCGCGTTTTCGTCTATACAGCCGTCAGTTTATATTCATGGTCGAATTAATTCTTTATCAAACTGTCTGGTCGAGAGCTGGAAGCTTTGGTAGATGACAGGAATTCCTTGAAATCAGTTTTAACTATCGTGATAAGAGACTTTGTTAAATTGTCACAATTGGATGTCGATAAGAAGAGACTCCCCTACTTAGCTTGATTTTTTTAGAATTGAATGGTTTAAATAGCGGCTATTCCTTAAGGGTCGTTAAGATTATGACTATTTATTTCGTAGCTGTTCTGCTAATATGTATAGCAAAGACAGGAGCGCTCCTTCGCAGGAGCATTCGTGAAGCTACGCAGTGCCTTACAAAAACCCAACATGTCCTGAGTTCAAGTCACGTAGATCAGTTTTTCTTGACGCATTCCGGATAACAGTGAAGCGCGGTGACATATTGCCAATGCGACAAACTTGGACCAATTGAACCTTGTCGTGCCGCGGCGCATCCAACCACAAAATCACATCAAGTGTCAATTCAGCTTAAAGCTTCGTTCATTTGGATGTATTTTTATCGACGTTACGGAAATAAATCTCGCCTTTTTTATTTTATGATTTCTTTTCACTGTATTTTAGCTTTCTTGTTGACCGAGGCAAGCACTAGAATGAAGAATGTTTAGCAGAAACGCCCCAAATAAATTTCATCTAGCGCCGTAACGTAGTTGTTGCAGTTGCTATGAGCACTGGGTCTGGAGTTCAGCTGGTGGTCATTTCTGTTTACGTATAGTCGTCTTGTTGCCTCTATTTCGGTACCAGAAATACGTAGTCTTTAGGTATACAATCGAGGTTGAGAATTTCCCTTTTCTTGATAGAATTTCAAGCCTCATATGTGTTCGTAGCCTCCTAGTGGAATAACTGCCACGAAATTATGCAAATTCCTTGGATCCCTGTTCCCCATAATGATGTGGTTATATAAGCCTACCTTATATAAATGTTAACATATTTTGCTGCAAAGTGGCCTAATTCGCGCTTTTAAAATTGTGTTTCCCAATCAAAACGGCTGCTCGCTAGCCTACGCATCTGAGGCTGTTTGCAAAATGGTTGATCATTTGTCCTTCCGACACGGAATTGTTTTGTTAATTAAGGCCAAAATATCAACTGGGTAGTTTTTCTTGTTGGGCAGTTCGGTCTCACCGGACCAAAGTCCGCTTGTAGGCTATTTGCAATATATGTGGGACTTGACTGTTTCCCTGTAATTAAATAAATCAATCCGTGTCGGACAGACCACTGATCAACCATCTCGTAAACAGCCTCATCTACCCAATGTATAATGAAGGAAAGTGCGCATCCTAATTTTAGTTGGCTACTTCTTCTCAAAATTTAAAGGCCCATTGCTAACCATGATCCTTTGTGGTGCCAAAGTCGACTTTCGTATTATCTGAAAGTCGTCTCTGGCCTAGGTTCTCCTTGTCTTGATTTTCGGTTGGCGCGCAAAGGATGATGGTTGGCAATGGGTCTTTAAAACTCTCCGTTGAAGTAGTTATTTGCGAAATACTAATGTTGATCATTAGTCCGTCCGACACGAATTTATTTATTTAATCATAGGGAATAGCTAGGTCGTATACATATTGCAAATAGCCAAGACTCGGAATCCGGTCAAGTGAGGCCTAACTGTCCGACAAGACCAACTATCTAGTAGATTTTTGGCCTTCAAACAAAATCCCGTTTCAAATGAGCAACTGATCAATCATTTCGAAACAGCTCTTAAACTATCGAAAGTTAAGATGCACTCCTTAATTACTAATATTATAATAATCAATAAAATGAGCGAAGTACTTTCAGTCCTGTCGTATTTAAATTAACTGAAACATTGATTAGTTAGCGTGATCAACTAAGACGATTAGGATCAGCGGCTAGCAAGAGCATCCCACCTGCTTTCAAGGAGTACAGATCAACCGATCACTTCCCATCGAAAAAAGACCCACAAACTCATCTCCATACAATGAATAGGCGTACCATCATATTTGACCCCCAGTTATTTCCAACAACTTGTAGAAGAACGCTAGGCATTCACAAAATTCTTTGATCTTTTACCCTGATGTCAGGCCCATCAAAAATTCATATGTCCTATTTTTCGCTCGCCTGAAGGACAGCACACAAGGCCTTTGTAGTGGTTTTTTGTTGTTTTGAAGACATTATTTTTGGACTTTCCATACATCATCAGAGTTGTTTATTACGTCGTATTTTTGTGGTTTAATCGTGATTATTTGGAAAGATTTCGCGAAGATTTGGTGGATGGAAAATATGTAATTAATATCATGAAATGAGACCAAAGAATGAAGAGAAGAAAAGACCTTCCAAGGAAAACCGAAGTAAGTGTAACATTTATTGTAAACATCTACATACATTCCTTGTTTTGATAGAGAAATTATTTGTTCACCTCGCTCAAAAAACCTTCAGATAAACAGTAGGGTCTTCTGGAGTAAAATGGGTAAGCTTGGGGTAAAACGAGTTAGGGGAAAAATGTGAATATTTTTCTTAGAAATCATGATTCACAGATTTTCTATGGCTACAGCTGTTTGAATTACCCTCCTTGCCATTGCGAATGTTGATTTAGCAGTTTACGATATACTGTTTTCCTGCCATTAACACTACCCATTTTACCCCCAGCCTACCCATTTTACCCCAGCAGACCCTAGTTACTCTAGTGGCTTTCAGATTCTGACACGTCCAAATTTCACAAAACATAATTGATAACAAGAAACAGGTAACACCCTCCCCCCAACCTTACCTTTCAGGCTTTACCGTCTTGTACAGCTTTTGCGACTGCTGTTGCAGGAGATGAGAGGCTGGAAGAAACGGTGATGCCTAAAGATACACTGTGGGGCACTGAATTGCCCCATTTTGGGTCACTGAATTGCCCCATTTTGGGGCACTGAATTGCCACAAGAGCAAGCAGTGCCTGCAGTAAAACTTGAACAAGTTTAACTTCAGTGCTCCATATCTCGAAAAATTCTCCGAAATAGTCAACATGGAGCAGTGACGTTAAACCGTTTCATGCTCCATAGTCTGTGTGACTAAACAAAAATTGCTAGTTAACCTAAGCAAGAATTTGTCTCCGTTAACAGTCTGAGTTTCAAAGGTTCAACTGTACCTTCTTGATACGCTTGAGGTCAGATTAAAGCCTGTATATTGCAATTAAAGCCTGTATATTGCAAGGCTTTGGTAATTCTCTGGAGCTGAATTTTAGCTCCAAGTGACTTCATTTTTGTCTGTCAAGTCTTCTTACATATTTGTTTGTGAATTAGTAATAGTACGCCCTTTAGTTTGTCTAGTTTAAACTGGACGATAAAAGACTCTCTAAGCTGCTTGGAAAATGCACATATTACCCATGACACTTGCAAAGTACTGAAACAGTTCTACCTTACAGACGTGGATATAAGGGCATCTGCCATTTAAGCGCATATGTCCTTATCCCCAGTGCTCTTTTTTGGGAACCGTCTACAGAATGTTTACAAAATACGAGATGCTTTCTCTTTCCTAGATAGATAGTATCGACTAAATAGGGATAAAACTGTCATATGCCCTTATATACGAGACAATTTGAAGAGAAATAAAATATTTTTGTCGAAAATAGAACATTTCTAACCCTTCAACGTTTCCATTATCAGACCTTCCAGTTAATTTCAATCCTGCAGTAAATGTTTAAGTAACTGATAATTGTCTGAAAGTAATTTCTTAAGTTACCAAAGTGACCGCTTAAAAATCAGTTGACTTTGAACGCGAAATAGCCTCTGCGCAGCTTCAGTGCTCCTTCTCGAAGGTATAGAGGAGGTAGTGTTGAGTTTTGAGGAGGAGTGTTGAGGCTGCTCGAAGGCTAACTCGACAAAGAACGCAGCTCCGTTGCATAGAAAAGGATCATTAAATCAGACCGTTTTCTTTAGTACTTGTGGGACTTCACGGAATCCTTAACTGTCGAGGGATATCCCTTATTCTTCGTCCTTCCCCATATCTATAGCTGTTATTTTTAGCAATAAATTGTCCAAAATAAACAAAGTAAGACTGAACAATAGAGATCACGATCTCAAAAAACCAACTCCATCATTGTGAAAGAGGCTAAAAGATCTAAACAGGCTGAATTGAATTGAGATCTTCAAAACAGGTTTTGTATTGTACAACATGATCAATGGACGATCTGCTTTTGTTATTAGAAGCCTTACTTGTTAACTTGATGCGATGAGTTCTTGATCTTTCGTAAATCTTCTGCGAAATACCAATTCAAACGTGGAAGCGTAGGTTGTGATTAGTCCTAAAACGGTTCTAAGGATTGTACAACTTGGCTAACAAGCCCCATGCCATGAAAGGGTACCTTATCTGTCTTCTTACTCTGCAGTTTGTTGCTTTTAATTGTTATGACTCTGAAGGCGAAATCACAATATAAGTTAGGTTTGACTGCAAAATAGGCCCCATGGGTGTGGTCAGATAATTTTTAGGAGTGGTCATTTGTTTCGGTCTCTTTCGACGTCTTTAGCCCTGCTTTTGGCTGATTTTGCGGAGTTCGAAAATGTCCTTTTTGTCATCTCTCCAAGAAACAGCATGTTTAGAAACGTTCCAAATGTTCGACCCATGAAGTTGAAAGATTACTCTGGCTTTGTGTTGATGAAAATATAACACCCTAAGTTACGCCCCCCCTCCCCCCCCCCCCGTCGACGCTATGAATCCTTGAAGCTTCTCGTTGATATTATTTCTGATAATGTTAATTTGTTTGTAGGGTATGCAGCTACTGATCCTACTAATAATCGCATGGATCTCGTGTCCTGTGAACTCAGAACAAAAACAAACGAAGAAACCTCATGTTGTATTCATCACTGTTGACGACCTGGTAAGAACTTCTTCCTTTTGCTACTTTCTGTAATATCTATTGACAACACCCGTTTTGGTCAACGACATTTTTCATTTTAGTGAATTAGGGTTTGCGATTTTAGATTTTAGACACGTTGTGCTCAAAAGGTAACAGACAATGCTAAATTCGCTCAAGCCTCCAATCTAAAACTATGCTTGTGAATATTAAGCGCGCCTCGTTAAATTCAGTTCTTCTCAGAACTTGCATGAGCAAAGGAAAGCCAAAAGAAATATTTCGTGTGATAGGAGTTTTTTCTTCTGCTTTAGAGGTCATTCTATTTTGCCAAGTCTGTTCGCTTTAAGATGACTTGTAGTGTGGTTGTGTTGTTCATCAAGAAATCATTAGCCACAGTGGACACATTCGAGCAGATCATTGATATAAACAAGAAAAAGCAACGGGCCTAAAACTGATCCCTGTGGTACTACCGATTATACATTTTTCGGTTCAGAACATGTTACCTTAAGTGCAACCCGCTGCTGGCAATCAGTGACTCTGATTAGTTACCTATAATCATGATTCCTATAATCAGTCAATCGAAAATATATTTATTATGGTTACTAATAAGGATGAAAATTGCAACTTTTAACGAAATCTTGGTGTATTTTTAAATTGTTGTTATTTCTTTCGTAGGGATGGGACGATGTTGGCTTCCACGGATCACCACAAATACCAACACCAAACATAGATGCGCTTGCCAAAAGTGGAGTTATTCTCAATAGTTATTATGTTGCTCCTTCGTCATATGCTACAAAAGCAGAATTTATGACGGGAAAATATGCATCGAAATTAGGTAAGTTGTTATTTTTCGACTATATGTTTTTACCACTGCACCGTTGCATTTTTGCCTGACATCTTACAATGGCTTGAATTTCAGCAATCATTCCAAGACAAATGCATCAGAACTAAGGGTATCTTTGATTGTTGCCAATTCTGAAAATGGTAGACTTAGTAGAATCGGAATTTGCGTTTGATTGACCCCAAAATTCTGAGATCGCGACGCTCAGTAGGTTTTGAAGGCCTTCTAAACCTTTTGCTCCATAAGGCAGAAGGTTTGACAGACTTCAGAGAAATTCTCGTGTTCGACATGGTGAATCCAAGACCAACCGTTTTTAAGTATTTGATAACTTTCAGAAGTTGGTAGGTTCAGAATCACCAATCAAACACACCCTAAGTAAAACCCTTGACACCTGAAGGAACATGTTCTAATATTTAGGACCTTCTCAATTTTTTTAGGAATGCAACATGGAGTACTTCATAACATGCAACCAGCTGGCCTCCCTCTGGCTGAAAAGATTTTACCGCAATATCTAAGAGAGGTTGGCTATAGATGCCATGCAGTTGGCAAGGTATGTGGTGTAGATAATACATTTGCTCGAGTACAAATAGACCCTCTGGCGAGATCTGTTGTTCTCGTCGGCTCTCGTGTCAAAAATGCAAAGATTTGCTTCGCCACTGCCTCAGTAATAAAAGTTTGGTACTGTAAGAGCCAGCTGTGGCTTTTTTTAATGTATTTGCAATGATATTTGAAAAGTAGAAAGACACTGATTCGATATTACTTCGTTTTTGGAGGGCTTATTTGGTAAGGATGAAGACCCCAAATGATGGGCCTACTCCAAAAGCCGTTTTCCCCAGATTAATGCATTCTTTTAAAAAGATTCACGAGGAAAATTTGAAGATATTAGTGCTGAGTTGAAAAATATGAATTTTTACTGAATTTACCTTATAGTCGCTGGCACGACGAGCCAAACGTGAGGGGTAGTTTCTCCCGTCGTTTCTTTTGTTTGTATGACGTCATGGTCATATCTGATTGGCTAATGCACAAATGTAAACATCCGGTTCGGCTCTATTGAAAGATTATTTGCCCTTGCTTAGATCAGTCTAATAGGAGGAGGACACATTTAGTTATATTGCTGAAGATCTTTGACTATCTGGCTGTATGGCTTCTGATATTCTTCAATAACTAATGTGAGTTTACATTTCTTTCTAGTGGGCGCTTGGTTTCTATGCCAAAGATTACACTCCAACATATCGTGGATTCGAAACATTCTACGGCATGTGGTCATCATCAAGTGCAGATTACTACACCCACTCAGCCCTAGATTCAGCGTATGGCTTAGATTTACGACGTAACTTAGATGTAGTTCGAAACGAGACTGGCCATTACAGTACAGAATTATTCACAAAAGAGGCTGTCAACGTCATCAAAAGTCATGACAAGAAGCAACCATTGTTTTTGTATTTATCTCATCAAGGTGTCCATGCCGGGAATCCGGACAATCCTATGCAAGTACCGGACAAATATACGAAGAAACTGAAGCATATAAAAAATCAAAGTCGGCGGAAATATGCAGGTAAGAAAAGTTGTTTAATAAAATCTTCTCATCTATCTAATGAAGTACCTTTGTTAAGAAACTCACATTTAAGAAACTCAGATACTGAATTTTTGAAAAGATAATGGAAAAACAATGGTTTATTGTTTTTAAACAATAGGCTGCAATTGAAAGCAGGGTTTCTTATTCGCGGGTACTGGATGTGCCAACAAGTTCTTTGGCGCTTTGACAAATTTTCAAAATTTAATTTGGTGACTATTGAAAAAATTTTAAGACAATGCAGCGGTTTATTTGAGAACTTAGTCACACTTCTGTGTTTGCACTTCTGGGGGAAAGAAATTAACTTTTTCAGAAAACTGTCATAAGGGGAATAACTTAGAAGAATGCCACTGACGCTTTGTTTGAAAGCTTTTCCAACTAAATTTGAAATTGCTCGCAATTTTTTCTATTTGTCTTTGCATTAGATTTCCTCAGCAAACAGATCATGGCAATGGTTTCTCTTATGAAATCAAAGTTGTTTTTCAAACGGAAACCTAGCTTTGTGGTATAGAAATAGCTTTTGTATTAAATTTCGTACGTTTCGTGCGTTTTTTTCCCTTTTTAAGAAATCAAAGAACCTCTTCTGCACTATCTTTCCTAGTTTGAAAGTTTGCTCTTAAAGTTTTTGAAATCCATCCACACTATTCAACCAATTTTTTCTTCCGAAGCTGGCCCATCAGAAACTTTATTATTATATCTCATTGCTTGCGTTTGTTTCACAGGTATGGTAGCAGCAATCGATGAATCAATACTCAACATAACCATAGCACTAACTGAGCGTGATCTCATAAATGACACAGTCATCATTTTCACTACTGACAACGGAGGAGCAGCTGGACACATGGAGTTGAATATTGCTTCGAATTATCCACTGAAAGGAGGCAAGTTTACTGTATGGGAAGGAGGCATCAGAGCTGTTGGGTTCGTCTATAGTGACAAGTTTGCTCAACCAGGTGATTATTTTGTAAATGTTTCTTTTTTAACAGATCAGAAGTTTTAAAAATTTGTCAATCTTAAAGTTTTCATGTCGTTATAAATACAATTCCTAGCCTCGCTTTGTTAGTTGTCCTTCAAAGCGACGAGGGACGGTCATCAAATTGCTTTATTGTCCGTGTTATGCAGAATTACGATAAACAAACATCAAAAGAAGACCGTGCTAATCCCAATAACCGTACTATGCACAGAAATCACACGACTGATTAAATATCTGCCATTATTCGAACGACCTTTATATAGCGACATAAAAGCTTTAAGATCGATTTGCTTTTGCTCCTGAGAACTTGAAATTTCAAAATCAATTTCTTACACTCCAAGAGCCTAAATTTCAACTACAGTGTCGGTTTACAATTTACTTTTTTCTTTTGAAATAGAAGAACTGCTTGTCCCTCAAAAGAAGATTCGTTGCCATTTAACCTTTCCATTAATATTGTACCGCCAATGATTTATGAATCTTTCTTACTGTCAACAAAATAAACTTGGGAGCAAAAATAGATGCATAGTGTGTTTACTTTAATGGAAGCATTTTATCTTTTTGCGAGAAGTTTGGAACCAAGCTCCCTGTCGCTAAGATTTGTTTTGGTTTGCCTAAAATGTTTTAGATTATGGCCATAACGCAATTTCTCAATCAATGAAACTCCTTTGAGGATCATTTAGAAACTTTCTTTGTAGCTTTAGCCTCTATGATTGTCAACCCTTATGTTTGAGAGCTGCCTTGGTTCTGTAGTCAAGTGAAGGTGAAGTTGCGGTTTTTTAGCGCCAAGCGCTGGGATCGCAGAAGTAGCGAAACGCTAATCGAGTCCGCGACCCCTTGTCATGACGCAAGAGGTGCTGGTGGGATTTGCACCCCGTCCGCCTGACTGTTCTGGCTGCAAAGTCAGTGGATTACAACATGGCGCTGCAACATCTTCCAAGTATCTGCNAGATTATGGCCATAACGCAATTTCTCAATCAATGAAACTCCTTTGAGGATCATTTAGAAACTTTCTTTGTAGCTTTAGCCTCTATGATTATCAACCCTTATGTTTAAGAGCTACCTTGGTTCCGTAGTCAAGTGAAGGTGAATTTGCTGTTTTTTAGCGCCAAGCAATGGGATCGCAGAAGTAGCTAAACGCTAATCGAGTCCGCGACCCCTTGTCACGACGCAAGAGGTGCTGGTGGGATTTGCACCCCGTCCGCCTGACTGTTCTGGCTGCAAAGTAAGTGGATTACAACACGGCGCCGCAACATCTTCCAAGTATCTGCTTGTCCCACCATTGTAAACACTGAAGCTTCCTTGATAGATTCAATGAAATTTTTTCAGGAAAATTGTATCATCTTGAATCTAAAGTGACGTTTAACGACATTATAATGTAATGAATTACTATATATTGTAATATGAATATTATTCAATCAACAATTTTGTTCAGTTGTTCAATTTCGATTCCTTTAATTTCAGGACGAGTGAGCAACGACCTGATGCACTCTACAGATTGGCTACCAACTATCCTCAACATTGCTGGTATCGACAAATCTGTTTATGGCAAAATTGATGGTGTCAATATTTGGGGTTCAATATCAAATGGATACAATTCACCACGATTCGAAATCTTCCATAATTTTGATCCACTTCAAAGCAATCAAGCAGCACTTCGAGTTGGCGATTATAAATTGATTGTGAATCAAGATATTGGCTATTTTGGCGATTGGTATCCAAGACCCGCACAGGTATAAAACTTTTATGTAACTGTTTCCTCCCTATCTTCTCTAGATGCAGTAGAAAATTAAATTAAACTCCTACCAAAAGCTTTGAAACTTCTGTAGATCTGTATACTGAACAGTGCTAAGAAAAACTAGCTTGGATACATGTTGAGATTAGACTGATTACATGGCCGTAGTTATCGCTATTGGTAGGCTGCCGGACACTCTAACTATGAGTGGTCTCGGTTTGGTGTAAGTCTCGTTTTGATGCGCGATTACTGGGACTCGTCGTGATCAGTCTATGTTGTGATCCCGATTGTTTAACGATGATGGAAAAGGAAACCACCCCAACGAAAGGATGCTGTAAGCCCTTGAAGATTTTGTACCGGTTTTATTCTCATCGAGAGTTTAATAAAACATAAAAGAGTTTTTCTTGGAAATTACTTTTGTATGAAACAACTTTGGAGGTTTTTAAAGACCGTTTTGTTGATGACAGCCAGATTAAACCCTTAGCGGTGCTGAAAAACTCTACAAGGAGAGTAAAACCCTCTTTTCTGAAAAACTCTTTATGATTTTTGAAAAATGCATTTGTCGAACAAATGACAAATGCAAATGACCAACGTCTGCTAATAATAGCAACCTAGCCTATGTTACAGACCATATCGATTGGGGGGGGGGGGTCATGGTCTGTGTGATGGACTCATTTTTGTTGTCCCAATGATTTTAGCTTAAATTACAAATACGTTAAACATTTTAAAGGCACACTGTGGTGGCTGTGATTGGCTAGGAGGTTTGGTAGAATGTTAATTTATGCAGCATTGCGCGTGAATTTCACAAGATCTCTGTGAAACTGTGACAGCAAAAATGAGTCCATCACACAGACCATGAATCCCCATCGTTATGATCTGTGACGCAGGCTAATAGCAACCTAGTGTCAAATCATTTACCTTAGTTGCACTTTTTGAAGAGAAATTAAATTCCAGTTTTCATCATATCAATTTCGCTCATCTCAAATTCTTAGCATCCTATTAGAGAAAACTGTTGACTCTTGCAGTTATTGTTTACTCTTTCATTTTATTCAAACGTGAGTTTAATTATTCATTCTTTTGATTTTCAGGTCGGTGAGCTGGAAAACTTGACAAACCCCAATGCCCCACCATCAGCCGTCCTTTCCTGCGACTTGCGGTATTCACATCCATACCTATTAATGCACGCACCCCCTTGCAATCCCATGAAGAAACCCTGCTTATTCAACATCAAATGGGACCCTTGTGAGTACCACAATCTTGCCGATTACATGCCAAAAACTATGCAGGTCCTGCTTGAGCGACTTGTCATCCATCGCATGCTTGTCGTCCGACCTTACTACCCTGCTTATGATGTCAAAGGGGACCCAGAAAACCACGGAGGTATTTGGAGCTTTTGGAAAAATGCAACTTTGGAGTCGATGGTTCCTATGATCAAAGAAGTCCGCCCAAAACCCGGAATCAAGAAAATCACACCAAAACCAAATAGAATTGTTCCGATCAAACATGTTCCAATAGCAAGCACTAGAGGTACAATCAGTCTCACGCCGGACTTATCTTATTTCTCTCACCCGGTTAAACCGGTTGGTTATACCGGTTTTGTTGAGAATAAGATAACACGAAGCCAACAACCGGAAGTACCCGGGGTCAAAGAAGTTATTGATGTTATCGGTGATAGTGGGGATACATTAAACATGGCCATGCAAAATAGAAACACATCACGTGTTATCAACAAAGACTATTTCCACATGAATGATCATATAGTTAATGGTAAATCATCAACGAAACTGGCTGAAACTGGTCAAACCAGTGTGATTCAAGTTAAATCAAATGAGACTGCTGAGAATCCGACGGAGAGTATTGTTGCCACTGACAACAGCCAAATGCAGCGTAATAAGAGCTCCTCCTCAACGACCATCGAAGAGGATTACCTCACTCAATCCAGTGTTCAAGACCAGACACAGGGAACCAAGGAGACCTTTGTGTACTCATCAAAGCCAGCCTCGTATTCTCCACAAGGGCAACAGCAAGCACCACCGCAGCAGACTTGGAACTACACACAAGCAACTACCCAATCTCCTATGGTTGCAGAGAATGTTACAACAACTGGAATGCCGAACCAGAGTACTATGGATACAAGTGGGATTGGTAAGACCGCGATGCCTGATCCGGACCCACGTTTCGCATCCGCAACCGGAAGCATTAAAATTTCCGGTGATGCAAGTAAAAGTAATGGGTATATTCTTAGTAAAGCTACTGCAAATGGCAAATCCTTGACGCATCTCAATGTGTTAGATAAAGGGAAGCAAACATCGCAAGTTAAATACGAACCCAAAGATTTCTTTGCAAATAAGAATAAAGAGAGCAGTAAACCATCAAAGACGGCAGCTACTGCAGTGCCAAATAATGAACCTGCAATTACATACATACCACCTCCTTTGTCAGCCACAACTATGACAGCGCCGTTCAAACCTATCGCACCAGTGGCAGCAAACAAAGTCGAACAATTTTACAAACAACCTTCATCGCCAAGTGCTCCAGTAGCTCAACCAGCACCTGCGCCACCACCTGCATTACCTCCACCACCTCCTCCACCTCCACCTCCACCACCACCACCACCGCCTCCTCCTCCTCCACCACCACCTCCCACTCCACCAGTATTACCTCCTCCACCGCCACCCCCCCCCCCNCCACCACCACCACCACCACCACCACCACCCCCTCCACCACCACCACCACCACCACCACCACCACCACCACCACCACCACCGCAGGAGGTGAAGCCTGCACCGGCGCAGAAGCCTGCTCCACCAATACAACCTGCACCAGCACCTCTCCCATCACCATCACCACCACCACCTCCAGCTCCACCACCACCTCAACAACCACCACCACCCACACCCTCTTTACCACCACCATCACCACCACCACCGCCATCTCCCCCTCCAGCTCCAGTAGCCCCGTTGCCTTCTTCACCAATTCTTCCTGGAAGCGAATTAGGAGCTGCTTTCCCTGCCCCATCTCCTGCACAGTTCCACCCCGCCAAACCCAAACCTGCCAACTTGAAGCCTAATAAACCCGCTAAACCAGCAGGTGCTAAACTTGCCCCTGAGCCAGTTAAGACCGTTGTAGGTGAGCCTAATCATGAAACGGAAACAGCAAAGAAATTGCCAAAACCAGCACCACTTAGGAACCCACAGATATCTACAGCAATGCATAACGATGCTAACGCAGATGGAAGACCTGACGAGAAAGGGGAAGGAATTTTCCAGGACCTTGCAATGATGACAAATGTCAATGTAGCACCTATTAAATTAAAACCTGGTGCAACAATTAAGAATCCAATTGATCAGCCACTTTATGACAAGCCAAAGAAACCAGTGTTTGAGTTAGGACCTGGAAAGCCGCCTGGCAAGAGTTCCAATTCAGATTCTGGCTCATCAGCTGGGTCAACAACCGAAAGTGAGACATCCATAGGCGCAATGGGACAAGCTGGAGTTGGTAGCAAGGCCGGTAGCAACCTAAACGGCTTGACCTCTAAAGAAGTTGCTGATATTGACATGGCAAGTGCAGCTCCTGACATGCCGCTGGCTTTCCTGGACTCTTCAACGAAAACAAAAACGACAACAGTAGGCCAAGATGTCAAGAGTTTCAATTCAGAATCAAATTCTGCTGGTAATGTTGAATTCGGCTTAAATCATAAGGATATCCACAATGATTTGCCTGATATTGAAATTGCCGGATCCCGACCGTACCAAACAGTTTCTGATGTTATTAGCGATGGTGAGAAATCGACCGAATGCCCAGATGGACGACATTGTATCAATAAAGACCAACCAGATTCGAAAGACCAAGCAGATGCTGTAGCCACAGTCGATGCTGCTAGGCTAAAAACCCCCGTCAACCATACAGACGGAGAAGCAAAGAATATGATAACCGACTGTAAACTCAGGGGGGATTGTAAGACAGAAGCAACTAGCAAAGAAGTGGCAAAAGCAATCAGTGGAAATCTTCAACAAGACGCTCAAAAACTGAATATAACTTCTGCAGATCAGTTCAAGCAACTCGATGAAGCGGAAATAAAGAATTTATCACCAAAGGAGCGTCTTCATAAGTTCTTTGGTAGTATTACTGTCGATAAGAATACCTATAATGTGGTCGGTACAGCTGAAATGGCGAAGCTTGGTTCTTCCAAACCGGAGCAGAAGACATTGGTAGATGCCGACGTACGAAAGCATAATATCGGATTCAATGTTATGTTGCCTTCACACATCCTAAAGCATTTCGCAGCACCAAGATTCAAGGAGCACTCAAAGTTATTAGGGCCTAAAGGAAAGAAAACGCACGTGTCGGAAGGGGAGAATGGGCTGAAAATCAAAGGTGGTATTAAGAAGCTTCTGGATACAGTAGCAGATGCGAATAAGAGGAAGTTCGTGGCCTCAGCGAAGGAGCCTCATGTCGTCATCAATAAGGCAAGTATTGCCACTGTCAGCCACGATAAGGGAGGAGAGAGTGGAGATATCGGCGCTACAAAGCCACTTCAAGGGCTTCTGCTCGAGGCTAAAGCAGCTAAACAAGGCCAAGGCGACCTTGGAGCATCGGCACCTGGGAAAACAGCCCTTGGGGATGATTCAAGCAAAGAAGCGGCCTCAGCCACTAAGGCCTCAAGCCCCGCTAACAAGCCAGTGCAGAATAACCTTGGATCCATCGTCACATTGGTCGGCAAAGTACGAGCTGATCGAATCAATGGAAAGAATACAGCTAAAGGGCAAGGGAAACTCAGCAATGCAACAAGCGATGATACACACAAGAAGACAAGTGTAAAAGACAGACTGGCTGTTAAACATATGAAACATAACTCAAGTGAGACTAATGCTGCAAATATTGCAGAGACTGGGCCTAGCAATTCTATTATTGTTTCGTCTGTAATTGTTGTTATAATTGCTTCTTTTGTTGTCGTAGGCATGGCAGTTGTTGCCATAGTGTCCGTTGTTGCTAGGTATTGTCGAATAGGGAAAAGACTGGACAATAGTTAAACTGTATGTATGATGTATGGCCATAAACTGAATATATAAGCTCTTCTTTGTTGAAATATTGGTATCGTTAATTCGAAAATATGGATCCATACTATAGTAGTGGAACTGATAGAAAAGTTNAGACTGGCTGTTAAACATATGAAACATAACTCAAGTGAGACTAATGCTGCAAATATTGCAGAGACTGGGCCTAGCAATTCTATTATTGTTTCGTCTGTAATTGTTGTTATAATTGCTTCTTTTGTTGTCGTAGGCATGGCAGTTGTTGCCATAGTGTCCGTTGTTGCTAGGTATTGTCGAATAGGGAAAAGACTGGACAATAGTTAAACTGTATGTATGATGTATGGCCATAAACTGAATATATAAGCTCTTCTTTGTTGAAATATTGGTATCGTTAATTCGAAAATATGGATCCATACTATAGTAGTGGAACTGATAGAAAAGTTTGACTTTGGTTGACTTTTCTATCAGTTCAACTACTGCAATGTGGATCCATATCTTCCGCTTAGGCCAAATTTGATTTTTAGACAGTCTAAAATTACAGCGTGCCCGCAAAGGACCCTGGGTAACAATGGCTCTTTATCGAAGAAAACACTCGTGTTCTCCGAAACAACAAACATGTTTAATCAGATCTAACGACAACAATTTTTACTTGACCAGATCTAAAATATTCTAAATTGCCATCTCGAATTATTCTGTATAGTTTGCCAATATTGGCGATTTAATGGTGAACAGATTCGACATCAAAACTCGAAATTGATTGAAATAAAACCTTCTTGCAATTATTATGAAAGTGTTGAAAATTAAATTTAAGATTAAAGGAGAGGAAAACTAATTCGTTTTAGATTTTGATGAATTGGATAATTGTTGGACACTCGTTTGGGCAAACATTGATGCTAAATGATCACCATTCTGACTCATTGAATATAATCTAGGTGTTATAAACCTAGAATACTTGCGTGCAGAGAGCAGTCGAGACAATTATAACAATTTGAGTTTTTGTTATTGTAATTAAATAGAAAGCGTATTTGAAAAGATTTCGTCTTTTTCTGGGATATCTGATTGGTGCTTTTTCATTCTTTATTCGCAATGCATGGCAGTAATGATCTCTAAAAGAATGACTGGTCTCTGCTAGAACACTAAAGCGGGAGACTTATCACCAGATCCAAATATCTAACTATCCAACAAGAAATCAGTTAGATCTAGACATTCCAAGGCAGAACCTAGGATTCTCCAAAAGAAAGTTTTTTTTATTCTGGTGCAAAAACGCGGAACGGAATCCCATTAGAGAATTAGTTCCACGATTACCAGGTTCAAAAGGAAACTGAAGGAATTCTTAAGAAATTAGCATCCTTCCCGAAGCACGATTTGATTTGATTTGATTTCAAATATTTAAGGAGGGTAGCCCTTCAGCAATACTGATTTTCAAGGGGCCCTCCGATCCCTTGGAACAACAGCAAATCTTTAAGGTTTTAATTTGTAGATAAATATCTAGAGCGATTATTTTTCTTTTAGTTTATTTAATATAGCTGATAGGGTTTTTGTGTTAAAATATGATTAAATAAATAATAAATAAATAAATAAATAAATAAATATATAAATGCAAATTGCAAATTGAGCTTTACCGCGCGCGCAGAAAATGTGTGCTTTTCGAAAATAGATGTTTTTGATTGTGATTTTGACTGTTTTCCTAACTTCCATGCGTCTCTGGGATTTTGGAGCAGATTCTAATATTGCCGTTTAGAATTTGTAATTCGAAAGTTGCCTCAAAAGAAGACCAAATTTGCTCCAAAGGAAGAGCAGAGGAATCATTAGACTTACTACAATCATCGTAGCCTCGCTCCTTGATGAACTAATAGTTGCTTTAACCAGCTGAAGCAAAGCTTCGTCATCCAATTCAATAACGTACCGGAAACTTGGATTGAGTCAGCCTCGATTCCAGGGCTATTAGTGTCTTTGGCCTCCCTTCAGCGCACATGATTCTTGAACGCACTGCTACACTTCAAAGCCTCGTTTCAGCGCACTGCCCCCATTGTTACCCTGGGTTCGTGGTTGGTACTGAGGTAGTCTGTCTGATAAATTAAAGGTCATGGTGTTGCAAAAGGATCTGCATCGAACGAAATTTTGTGGAAATGGCGGATTTTTTAATTCGGACGAAGGAGAAATAATCGGGTGCCTCAATCTTTCAAAGGTACGAATAGGGCTTGAATTTCCGTGTCTAAAGGCGGTTTTCCACTAGGCGAATTTATTCGCGCGAAGCGATAATTTTCGCGGCGAAAAAGTTGAAACCATTCGAACTCCCTTTTTCGCTGCTGCGAGCAGCCACCGCGAATGAGCTCATACGTGAAGGACGCATGCGTATGCTCGCAAAAATTCGCTTCGCGCGAATAAATTCGCCTAGTGGAAAACAGCCTTAAATGCACGAATAAACGCTCACTTGGTAATGGAAGGTTAAGGAATATTAGTCTACCAAGAGAGTTCTGCTCAGACAAACTAAAATCTTCATCAAATATATCGATTCATAGCAATGATAATTTTTTTCATTTTAAAATATTTATACAGGTTGATATAGTTTCATTTAAATGTTTTTCAAACTGACCTGTTAACAAAGCAAAGAAAATCATTTAATTAAGAACATAAAGAAATTACTAAGTCTAGTTTACAATATTTATACAACTTCTAAAAACCATAATGAAAAAAAAGAGAGAAAAAAATAAATCAAAGTTACACCTCCGTCGATAGTTTTTGTTTGAAGATGTTTAGGGAGAGTGCCAATTTAGTTCTCTTTCTAAGCTGTTCCACAGTTTAGCCCCGCGATACCAAAAAGCCTTTTGACCCTTGACAGAGATAAAAAGACTAATATGTAATAATGATAAATGATAATAATAATAATATTATGATGATAATGCAGCCACTTTGAATATTTGCCGAATACCAAACTCAGTATTTATTTACAGTATTTTAATTGATTTGTATTGTTGTATTCTATCGAATATTCTGGCAGAAAACAAATCTCCTTGTGGAGGCGTAACTCGCCTGTCACATTACCAAAGTTGTTTTTGAAATACCCTTAAAATTTTCTTTGCTAAAACGCCAAGGGGACTAAATCCTAGTTATTTTCAGCAAAACGAAAACTGAGCTCAAGACGAATTCTTTAGGATGCATTGAGAATGCTCCGATAACTGAAATCGGGTTTTCCCTCATTTAAATGCAAGGAACAGTTATTTTTTGACAGACCTTGACTGAAGTAACAAAATTTGCATAAACAATTTTCTAAAAAGCAGAAGTATTCTAAGTCCCTAGGAAGGATTGTGTTCTATCACTGGGACCCCAGGAAAGTATATAACCGCTCTCCTCCGCAATGATATAGAATCCCTAGCCTTTTTTGCTGCTAAAACTTGACTTAATGCCATTGCGAGAAATTGAAAGCGAGGCGACTACTTTTGCAATCGGAAAGGAGGCTAGGGAATCTATATCATTGGGATGGGGGCTATACATCTTTCTTTGGTCCCTGTAGTTCTATCGCTAAATCTGTAATGTTCTTTATCCCTGTTTGATGTTGGTGTTCAGTGTCCATCCAATCGAGTAGCCATTTTCTTTTCTGTGTTTATCTAACCAAGTCTCCAATGGTTTGTAATATTCTAACAAAGCACTTGCATCTAAATCACTGCTACCAATTGCTGTTTGTAGCACAGTCTGCCATGGCTTTGATCTGCCCATTGAAAGCAGTTTTCTGTAGTAGAGAATAAGATTATTAGAGGCGTACACTCAAGCCTATTGCAATTTAAGAAATAGTTGTTATCAAGTAAGACTTGCTCCAAGTCTATTTCTTTTCTTCGTCAAGCAAAATTTACAAGATTACAATAGGGAAGTGCGAAGGATCAAAAGTCTGAAACGATCACATTTCCCTATTACAAATTTTGCTTGACGAAGAAAAGAAATGGACATAGTATCAATCAAGCTTCACTGATTTTCGTGTCGAACAAGTATGTGCAATATTGGTGTGGCGTTGGTCTTCAACCCTAACCAAACGAGCTATCATAGCAATTTTGTCCNTGGTCTTCAACCCTAACCAAATGAGCAATCATAGCAATTTTGACCAATTTGGTGGCCAATGAAACATTACGTGATAAGAATTTATTGTGCAAACATTCTGCTAGGCAAGCAAAGGCTTAAAGGGGCTCCGTCTCCAAATTTCGATCGAAACGGTGATTTTGCAGTTTTTTGAAAGGCAATATCACACAGACTCTTCGTCTTTTTTTCAAAAATGAAAGCGTTATTTTGAAGATAAATCTTTGTACTTCACAGAGAAACAAACCAAACATTCATATCTTTTAGGATTGCTCAGATATAAGTGGATTTTGAACGGTCATTTTTTGGTGGCTTGGGTGAAGCCATCAAACAAATTACAGAAGACAATGGACACGTGCCTAAAACAATGGTGTTTACAGATTTGTTTAAATTTTGGCGACGGAGCCCCTTTAAATATTTACCAAACAGTGTTCACTCATTTTGTATTAATGCTTTATGTTTGGCTCTATGTTTGGCCGAGGGGCTACGAAAATCTAACCATTCTTTTTCAATTTTTGTTTTCAACAAACTGGTCAAACCGGTTTCAGGGAAGCAGTCATGAGAACATAGTCTATATCAAAGAAATCTAATATTTTCATTTGACGGCTCGTATTTTTCATAAGGTTTGTGGGAAAATGTTGTTAAAAACAGGCTTAGATAAGCAGGACCAAATAGTCAGCAAAGACATCGTCTTTGGATGTATATAGAACAGCTATGTGCTTTAGGAAATAGCAACACTTATTCTGCGAGCTTCGTATTCGCCTCTTCCCGGAGAAAAGCTAAAAGACCTTGGAATGAGATGCAAGTAAGGGGCTGCCTGCTTGGCTTCAATAGACAATAACGCTAAAGATGGTGGCCGCGCAAAGCATGCTGGTAAAAAGCTCCCTGACGACCACCTAACGACATAAAGATATTGGTCTGCCGTTTCGACTGGCTAGCTGTGGTAAAGTTCGGAGCAAGTAATCAATGTAAACAAATAGTACCATTTTGTAATTCGAACGTAATCACTAATTCGAATCGAATTGTAATTCGATTTTGTAATTAATTTGTAATTTGTAATTTTATTAAAACTTCAATTCGAATCAAAACTTTACTTTTTCTGCTTTGGAAAGGTTTCAAATTCAAGCTAGCTAGTCGAAACGGCAAACCGAAATGTTTACGTCGTTAAGTGGTCGTCAAGGAGCTTTTTACCCGCATGCTTTGCAGCAAAACACAACAGAGTCGTTGGAGCCGCCATCTTTAGCGTTATTGTCTATTGATGGCTGTTTGACAAGAATTCGATATTAAAAACATGTACTTACTTTAGCTGCTTTCCTGCAGCCTTTGACTTATATATCGAGCAAGTATGCAGTGCTCCCTTATGCCCAGCTGTTTTGCACAATGCTTTTTGTATCATATACTGCAAGATATTACTGAAGAAATACGGTACATATTCCACATTTTTATCGATATGTAAGAACGCTCCTGGGTCGAAATCTTTCTCAGATCTCGGGATGGGTGCTTTAACTCCTTGTTTTTCATTTCTTATTTTCCACCAATGGGAATTGTATTTGTTTGCAGTGATTTTTCTTTCAAATACATCCCATCTCCATAATTCGAGCATGTAGGCGTAGGGAAGGAAGGCGACTTTGTAAAGTGCTTGTTTCATTAAGTAGTTGATGCTCTCCTCTGGAAGACAATAAGCTCGATTTAAGGGAAGTCGAAAATTACAATTTTATGTAAATAAAGATGATTTAAAACTTAGGATATTTGTCATGAAACAATTTTAAGGAAATTTTCTTATTGTCGTAAATATTGTTTATGATATTATAATCCTTTTTTTCTTTTTATGACGTTTTTGATGATTTGCTGCAACTATTGTGTCGCACAGAAATTTCTGCAGATCGGTGTGTTACTTGATGCAATTTTTGAATTTTCGAACAAAGAGCTTCTTCATGTAACGCTAACCCTTCTATTTTGATGTATAACTCAGTTTTTCTTTTGCTACCACTGTTTTCATCAATAGACCATTTCGCAGTCTAATGCGAAGGCGCTGTTCGCGTTGCATCTCGGTGTCACATGGGAGGTTTCGAAATCGAATTCGAATGCTAGTTTGCAACTCCCATGCGAACAGCGCCTTCGCATTCGACTGCGGAATGGGCCATTGTAGCGCGTTTCTATGCTAGCACCTTTTTCTTCTTTTATTGCGTCAAATTCGTTGTATCTTCAGATTTGATTGAAACTTATGATGGTTGTCATACGATCGAAACATGGCTTAGAAAATTAAAAGTGTCGTTATTCTTTCAGATTTCTTAAATATAAATACCTTTATACTCATGATGCACGGGCATCAATCCTAAATCATGAAGAAATTGTTGGGGTTGTATGTAATTAATAAAGTGATAGTATCCCTAACTTGATTGGCTACTAATCTTTATATGGTTTCAACCAATCAAGATTTGATGACTATGCTAACACAGTTTAGAAATATATACCTTTATCGTCATGATGTACAGGAATCAATCCAAGACTGTGAAGATATTTTGGCGTTGTAATTGATAGAGCGATAGTATCCCCAACTGATTCTTGAAATCCTTGATTGGCTGCTAATCTGTATACATATGGTTGTTTCAAATATTGTAAATAATATTGGACGTGTCCCATTTCATGATGTACTGTTACTAGATTCTCTTGTGATGGCTGGAGACAAGGCATTTTCATCCTACGAAAATAAAAAGATGTTGACTTACTCCGGCTGTTTTTTCAATTACACTTATATCAGACCCTTATTGCCTATATTGGTTGCTTTGTTGCTACCTTGCATCCGAAGGTAATTTTTTGGAACACTGAGAACCTAAGCTTATCGAAGCAGTTTCCTAGTCCTTCCTCTCGATGTGACCACACCTCGTGATTCCTTTGGCCTGCAATTACAGAGAGTTAGTGACTCTCCACACTCTACGTAGCAGGTTTGACAGGGCGGGGACTCGAACCACCAACCCTTAGATTGGGAGTCAAGCCCGCTACCACTGAGCCATCCTCGCTGATAATAAATATAAGAAAAAGAACCCTTCGGTAATTAGCATTTTAGTAGCTCAGAATTTAGCATACAGCATGACCGATGCTTCGCGAACATGTACGAATGTTTCAAATGATACTGACCTTACGTCTCCTAGTCCAAGATCTAATGCAGAAGCTTGACACGCCATTTTCTTGTTTTTCTTTTTAAAGACTGATTTCTTCCAGAAGCTCTTTGGAAGCTTTTTCATTCCTAGAATAATAGAAATGACTCGCATCGTATGAACCGGCAAAAGATATTTCTGTCATTGGAAGAATTGATTATCAAATTGATTTATAATTAAAAATACGTTTTTACCCCCTTCTTTTTATCCTAGAATGCCAAACGCATCTTAGCAGAACATGAATCATTGACGCTTGGTTACAATTTGTCACAGTTCATACCAATTGTATGGTCTCTATGAGGTATGTATTTCATTTAATGTACTTTCTTATATTTTGATATGATGTTGATTTGTGCTGCCTCGAAAGCTACTTCCACGCTTTAACATTACTTTAAAGGAGCTAATATATTTGTTTTTTTATCTATTGATAGTTCTTGTTATCTCCTATGCTGGCCTGACCTCCAATATGAAACAGGCTTTAGTACTTATCAGTATTTAATCGTCTATGTGTAGCTTTTGTAGTTGTATATTTAATTGTAATTCAGTTGCATGTTCTTTATGTAATTGCCACAGGGTAGTCATTGTCTTTTGCTCTCCGTGGTATCGTCCTGTTAGTGTTGTAAAGTAGTTCATTTGTAGTGTCTTAAGTACCTTGTTTTTGTAAAAAAATTAACTGAATATGAATGCAAATTCCTGCAGATTAATTGTATAGTCATCAAATTGAAAATATCTCTTTACTTACCAATAGACATAAAGAATTTTTCTGCTGCTTTTAACATTCCCTTCTTCCCCATTCCTTTTTCTTTCATTTTCTTTGTCGCATCTGGTATTTTCTTCTTTGGAAATGGTACCATGACATTGTAAAGATGAGACCAATGCGCGGGCCACATTCCAAGAACATGTGCGGGCAACATGCCCTTTTCTTCCACAAAATCCTCTCCAAGAAATTTCCTGTGGTGTTGGAGAATAAAGAGTTTTGATAAATAAAGGGCTTTAGTTGCAGAGATGAACTACCAGGTGTGCCAAAACAGTTCCAACTTTTTGAAGATTCATAGAATGAATCGAATTGTGCTTGATAACCGAAAGACGGAAATATTTTTGTGATTTTTCTCGTGTTTTTAGGAGCCCTGAAAATATAGGTAAATTCGATTTTACTAAAATTCTTTCGTTACGACATGCCTGAAAAATATCCTGAAGCGCTCTATCAGATCGAAAAGAAACTTCTTGCACAGAACAATGATGCCCCGGGGGCTTAAAGTTAATCAACAGAGAGCATAGGGCTCAAATCTTTCAAATCTTTTAAAAGGTGGGTGTAAAATAAATGAGCGGTATAAATTATACCGCCATCTTTAGCGTTTTTGTCTATTGGAACAAAACCTAAGAAAAGCTTCATAACTGACCTTAATTTAAAGCGGGCGTAAGCATGTAACTTTTTGTACAGTGGTTCAATTTGTGCAAATAACGCCGCCATTTTCTTTCTGAATTTTTCTGAGTCCATATCATAACGAGATCTCGTGAATTGACCATGATCTTTGTATCCTCTGTCTTTAGCTCCTTTGTTTTCTAGATGTACCAACTTTACGAAAAATGGCCTAACTTTTGCACCAACTACTTTGCGCCACATTTTCCAAGCCCATTTTAAAAGTTTCAGACGATCCTTCTTAACGTTGGTCATGATAGGCAGAAGTCCTGTGTTTAGTTGAAGCTTTTTGGTTTGTCCTTTAACTTTCGCCGGAACCTGCAAGGCAATGAAATAAAGTTTTATTAGAGAAAGCTGGAAGATGCATGCTTTTGTTCATCGTTAAACAGCTTTTGTTTTTCGAAAGACCGAATGACGAAGCTGGAAATTGTGGGGGGGGGCATTTTGTGCTTAATATAATAGAGGACAAATGACTTTACGTTAAGGATTGTATCCATGTAGCATCCATGTAACTCCTTGATTTTCAAACTTTTTTGCCCTCCCTACGTTATATGGCCAGTTGGCACGGGAAGTCCCACCGCTCATCCCATAAACCCCATTATGCCTGTCTCTTCTGTAGGGTTTCTTCGGTGAGGGCCAACAGATATCAATTGGGCAGGCAATCGGTCGTATCGTTTTAAAGTTATAAACGATTTTATTAAAATGATTTTAGGCCTGTTTAGAAGGATTTGAGAACGTTTTCCCAAAAATCTATTGCAACTTGAGAACGATACGACCGAGTAAAATCAACTAAATTTTAATATATAAGTTTACATGCTAGCTACATAACAAACATAATTTCATAGGAATCTGATGAATATTATGAAAAATACAGATTCATACAGAAAAATAAATGACAGTGCATACCCTGGCTGAACTATATATCTTTCCCATTATCTTCAACACTTTATTCAACATCATTAAATGCTTGAGATCTTTAGGCGTTCCTATCTGATTTATCAACATCAACTGTCTCCTCGAATCTTTCGGAATATTCGGTGAGTTTTTGATAGATTTATAAAGTAACTCTGCTTTTCTGTCCATATATCGTATATATCTCGATGCTTTGTTTGCAACCAATACCGCTCTCTTTTTTCGATCCCCCTTGAGATCACCCATTTCTAACGCCCATTGTACTTGATTTGTCATTTTTTTTAATATTGCCATATAATGGTTATATTGTCTTAGAAATGTCTTCACGTATGCTGGCGATGCAGCGGAGGTCTCTTGGATGTTCATTGAGAAATAAACTACGATTGAAAACAATATTGGTAGAGCTAGTATGCGCCTCATCTTGGTTAATAACTAGATTTGTTTACAGCTCTTCTCTACCTCGTTACACCACCGCTGCCTTATATATAACTGATGCTCGTTGCACTTGTTTCCAAGTAGCTTTGTTTTCTACCTCTTTAACGCAAACAATTCTTTCTCTGGCACTACTGCATTTCAATAGCTTCTTATATCGAATCAATACTTTCTCGATCAAGCCATCCGAACAATAACAAATTATTTGAAATACCAGTAGTCCTAAATCACCATTCCGTACTCTTCAAATTGGCTGTAGGTCTTCAATCAGCTTTGTGCTAAATGGAACTTGCTCCACGTTGCTTGTATGCTATATGGTTTCAACGAGTTTTAAACATGCAGGAATATGTAAAGATATCTTCTTGCATTCTTAGCAATATCAAGTAGCACGTTATGTCAGTGATATATGTTACAAATCGTGCTTCCTCAGACCCCAACTTCTCAAGCGCATGAATAAAACAGATTTCAAGCAGCTTGAATATTCACTGTATCCGTCTTTATCATATTCTTCGTATTTGACAAACAATTATTTGATATGAACTCCCGCTCTGATCACCTTTGCAAGCATACTTTTCTCTCTCTCTTGAAACTCCAGAATCTCCAACATTCGAGTAATAGAGACTTCAATCCCTCTATGTTTGTTGTCTACTTGATATTCGATAAACACTTATTTTAAATTGTATATTTGCTTGCATTAGCAACAATTAGTAAACTTTTCAAAACATATAAACAGGGATATTCTAAAACCGGTACTCCGTGTGCAAATACGTACACAGATCTTTGCTTCTTTCAATTGGCCACCGGGAAATATATTCATTCGAACCGCCGAAGCATTAACTTGCTACCATGAAATCTTGTTAAGGGTTAGTAGCCTCGTTCACAAGGATTGCCTCGCTTAGGAATGTTGCATGATCTCGATCTAGAGTTAAAGGCCACACGGATGCGGGTCACATGCGAAAGCCCAGTTTCAGTGAAATTTTTATACTATGAAATCTTTTGAAGTGTTAGTGAAATCTTTTGAAGTCTAAGCGTTTTCCTGTTATTTTACTATATGTAGCTATGTACTAGCCAACTTTAAATAAATTGATCATTATTATATGGCCTCGTTCACAAGGATCGCCTCGCTTTAGGAGTGTTACGTGACCTCGATCTTAGAGTTAAACATGTCCTCCGCATGGACGTATTTTCGATAGCCTATAAGGCCGCAGCCTTAACGGTAATCAATTGTACAGTCGTGGCCATAAGTTTAAAGTGAATAAACTGAGCGAAGAGGCACTGATCAATAAATACTATTTGGTAGGCCAAAGAAAAGCCTGAGAGCAGCATCACATAAGGTTAGCTGGGCTTTCGAACTAAATGCTGATAGACATTTTTTGTTGATGACGTTTGGTCTCACTAAGCAATAATAATAATAATAATAATAATATTAATAATAATAATAATAATAATAATAATAATAATAATAATAATAATAATAATAATAATAATAATCAATTTATTTAAAGTTGGCTAGTACATAGCTACATATAGTAAAATAACAGGATTAAAATACTATGATTACTAATTAAGGCCAACTACTTAAAAATATACAGGTTGTAAAACAATTTGATAAAATGACTCGATAATACATACAGTTCCAAGCGATAAAAATGTTAAGAATAAAAATGCAGGATTATAAAAATCCAAGGTTTTCAATGAAGCAAGACGCGATGTAGCTGGCGAAGTTTTTTTTGGTTGCCCGGTATGTGCTATATTTTTTTATTGTTCCGCTGTTAATTAGATTGTTGCGGAATTGTTTCGCAAAAAGAGGACGAGACAGTATGCTAGTTTATGAGGCAGCAATGCCCACTAAATACTTGCAGAAAACCGTCTTAATTACAGTATTCATTGAAGCGTAACGACTGATTTTGCCCTGAACAGCGCGTTTTATCGCTTCATGCGTGTATCAAGCCGTGTTCACTGAATTTGAATACGGTTGTAATTTTCCTCGCATTGCAATGAACAAGAAAATGGCGTCTTTGTGAAATTAACCGCTGGATTTTGCTTTTTGCAGGTAAACAAGTTTCTATTTCGCTTCGCAGAGATTGCTGTTTTGAAAAGAGATTATCGCTTCATATTTATATGGAATTTAAATCAAGTCTGGACGACTTTTCTAGAAGGTGAGTGTGCAAAAAATAGGCGAATTTACAAAGGTGGGATATACAAACAAACAAGCAACTCAGTCGGATATAAGAAAACTTTCAACTCTCATAGAGTCTTGATTTATATAATAAAGTNCTACCCTACCCTACCCTACCCTACCCTACCCTACCCTACCCTACCCAACCCTACCCAACCCTACCCAACCCTACCCAACCCTCCCCTACCTTATCAAATTTCTAATACCCTATTACAATATTTTTCTTTTCTAACTTTTATTTACAAGATTTTTCGTTGTTTACAAGTCTAAAGTATCTAATGAAAACTGGACTATCAAACTAATATAAAAATCAAAACGAAAATGTTTAAATCAAAGATTTGAAGCGATTCAGAGAGGTTGCCTGCTTAGCTTCAGTATTTAAATCATTTTTCACTATATTTTACTTTTGCATTTTTCAACATTCACTGTACAGTGTTTTTTGTTCTTACTTCTATTTATTAAATGAAATTTGTTTCTCTTTTTAATTTCAGAACTCAATGTCGTCGTCACTCTGTAAAATTTTCTGACATCCCAAAGGGTTGTGTATAGCCTGATTGCAAAAAGAAATGGCCCTTCTGATTGGCTTACTCGCTAGTTTAATCATCACTTCTCTATGCAACAAAAATGGTGAACCGCAGAAACCGAATTTTGTCTTGATTGTCGCTGATGATCTTGTAAGTAAACAATGTTCTTGGATGACGGTTATGTCCTCTCTTGATCTACCTCATTGCTTTATTTTTCATGTTTCGATAATTTAATGCGAGAGCTCTCCACAGTAACTTCGCCGATTATACTGCCGCATGTAACCCAAAGAGGTTGGCAATAGACTCCTTTTGGGGTATGGGAAAGAGGTTGAGAATTTTCGCCGATTATACTGCCGCATGTAACCCAAAGAGGTTGGCAATAGACTCCTTTTGGGGTATGGGAAAGAGGTTGAGAATTTTCAGAAATGGTAGCACGGATTAACTAATTTATTGAAACAACCCTTTTGATCAAAGTTAACTTTTCTATAATAAAGAAATATATGGTTCATCGATATTAATGGATGATCCACAAACTTAGCTTTCGACAATGCCTAAAATAATTCAAACTTCTTAAGCATTTTATTTTGGACAGGGTTGGGATGACGTTGGTTATCATGGTTCCCCAGAAGTGAAAACGCCGAACATCGACAAACTGGCATCGGAAGGAGTTATTCTAAATGATTATTATGTTCAACCAATTTGTACGCCAACGCGAAGTGCATTAATGACTGGTAGATACCCGATTCGCAATGGTAAGATTTTCAAATGAGTTATGAACTTAATGATAATCAGTGCAAAGACCTTGATTGGTACTGGGCATCAATCATTAATCCCGTTAATGACCGTCCGAATTGGTCGGTTAACTTTCGGCACATTGAAATCTCTTAAATAGAAGCAAGTTGTGGAAAAATAGCCGATAAAGCCGGTTGAATACCAGCACTTGGATGATAAAATATTTTGCTGACTATATGCTGAAAATATCAAGTGCCGAATGTTTCGAATAAATATCCAGAAAAATTGGATCTTTATAGCCGATATTCGGATGTTCCTCGCTGAACAGCCGAATTTGCTTGCTAAATAACTGATTTCCCAAACTGTGATATCCCAATACTCGAATTGCAGATAAAATCTACATCCGGTAGAATTCGGCTAAAAACAACCGATCAATTCGGATGATCCCTTGGGTACTGTNCGGCACATTGAAATCTCTTAAATAGAAGCAAGTTGTGGAAAAATAGCCGATAAAGCCGGTTGAATACCAGCACTTGGATGATAAAATATTTTGCTGACTATATGCTGAAAATATCAAGTGCCGAATGTTTCGAATAAATATCCAGAAAAATTGGATCTTTATAGCCGATATTCGGATGTTCCTCGCTGAACAGCCGAATTTGCTTGCTAAATAACTGATTTCCCAAACTGTGATATCCCAATACTCGAATTGCAGATAAAATCTACATCCGGTAGAATTCGGCTAAAAACAACCGATCAATTCGGATGATCCCTTGGGTACTGTGCACCCTCTTCAGAAATTGAGCACCCTCCTCAGGCCCTAAGCACCCTTCAGAGGCAAGGCACTCCGCAACATCTTCAAGCACTGAGCACCTTCCTCGAGCACCTAGCACCCTCTTTGGCAATGAAATATCAAATAGAATTGAAAGCTTGATTCATTACATAAAAATCCAATTTTTGAGAGTTGTGTAAATTTTTGCATTTCATAGTAATACGACGATAACAAAAGAAAGAGTTTCAATTTATAGAGAAATTTACAAGTATAAATACTTTCAGGTATGCAGTCCAGTGTAATTATGACGTCACAACCGTGGGGATTGGGTCTAGAAGAAAAGCTACTTCCTGAGAAATTGAGAGATTTAAAGTATAAAACGCATCTTGTTGGAAAGGTAAGTAAGAGCTGCGATGCGACTTTTTTGATGCCTTTTTCTGATTGAATATCCATATTTTGCAGTTAACAGAACAATTAGAAATGGTAATCAATTTTCTTGAAGCAGAATGACTGATTTCCAACGGGGCACTCAAACTTCAATCTATAATTACTCGTCGATGACATGACAAAATGTTACAAAAGTGCATTTTCTGAATCTACTCATAAAGATCTATCTTATCAGTGTGTCCGATTCTGAAAATTGATTTTTCGAAATTTTAAGTTTTTACGGCCTGAAAAAGTATTTAGAAACGTATAGGCACACTTGGTGATAGATTGTTGGACAAGCCCTGCAAGTAATTTGAGATGTCCAACCAGTAAAATAGGGATCTTCAACACATGGACACATTTTAAACATGATTTGAAATTTCCCGACATTTTGCTGGTTAGATTAACCTTAGCTTGCTGACCTTAGCTTACTAAAGTCTGTCTCAAATTAAATATCACGTAAAAATGCCCGCGAATAGAAACAATTGAACAGTTTTGCATGAGCAATTTTGTGTTATCGCAAATCTCACGTGACATCTAATTTGAGACAGACTTTAATTTGTCTCTCATTCCTGTTATCTGTCATTGTCTACTGATGCAAATTAGCTGCCATTCAGTGAAAAACCATACTCAGTCAATTTAATATTTTAATATTCTATCTTTCTTCAAGTGGCATCTTGGGTTCTTCTCCAAACCGTACTTACCAATGAGAAGAGGATTTGACACGCATTTTGGTAGTTATGCTGGTAGAGGTGATTTCTGGGACCATTCTAGTGAATGTGGTACATTCAATGGACTGGATCTACGAGATGGTGAAAAGGTATAATTTCTAAACAATCTTTGTACAGATTCGCACTTCTTCGAATAAGGCCAGGAAGATTCAATGAAAAGCAAAACTTAACTGATTATCTAAGTTCCTTGTATCCCTGCGGTAACCCTTGCTCAACAGGGACTCATAATGACACAGTGAAAATGATGACACTGCTTAGGCCCATTCTCAGCTATCACCTCACAGAAACGAAATGCAGCAAAAACCCATTCGGCACACAGTAAATGACAAAAAATTAGCAGACATAAGTGGTGTAAAGTTTACACAGTCGATTGAAGCTTGAATCACATTGGAATTCGTGGAATCTTGTGAGCTGATTGCCACAATTTCTTGTGTGTGAGGGCCTAAATAGAATCAAGTTGAGTCTCTATTGACCGAAACGATATCATCAAGTCAAAGAGCACATGGAAACAAGGGACTCAGCTAATCAGTCTAAAGCGGAATTGGCATAGAAAATTAAGATGAAGTTTTGACTGATCACATGAGTGTAAGTTTTCTACATTGAACTGAATTGTTATTATTTGTTGTAGGAATGGGTATTGTGGGATATCGTTAGGGGCAATGGAGCAAAAACAAGGACTCGTGTAGCCTAATAAGTCCAGGCGAAAGTTTCTTGAAGACCATCATTGAAGAAAAACACAAATTATCATGTATGGTAACCCCTATCGTGGGCTTGAGGGTTATATCGATGTCTCTCCACCATTCATAGCAAAATTTTAGTTAAAAGAGAATCCTAGAGCCTAAGGTTTTTGTCATGAATCATTATCTTCCAAAGCAAGTGATTTGAGCGAAAAATACAAGCGTATATTCTAATTTTTGTCAAAAATGGTCACACTTAAAATCAGCTGGTTTTCACGAAAAAAGGAAGCCTGCCACGCTTTCTGGGGAGAGATATTTAATCAAATTTGGAGTTTCACCGATATTATGTTTTCTTTGCAGGCAGTATTAAACGAATGGGGAAATTACACAACAGAGATGTTCACCGACGTCGCTATCAGTCGTATTATGGATCATGATGAAAAACACCCTTTATTCCTAATGCTATCACATTTAGCAGTACACAGTGCAAATTCAAAAGCACCATTACAGGCACCTGATGAGGAAATGAAAATGTTTGATGATGTGAAACACCCCCAGAGAAAAGCGTATTTAGCAATGGTAGCATCGCTGGATAAATCTGTTGGACGGGTGAGCTACAATTTTTTTAAAGCGCCATGGCAAAAGGAGCAAACGTTATTTGCCAAACATTCGTCATTTGCTTGCGAGGCAAAATGTTTATCCGTTTGTCTACGTCACAAAACAGTGTTGGACAAACATTTTTTCTTTCGAAACAGAAAATGTCTCGGAACTTTTTCAAAAAGTTGCCCAACGAAATCAGCTTAATTCTACAGGTCAAGTATTGTTTGTGACATAGCCAACGAAAGAAGTCAACCTTTTTGTACCGGGTGTCCCAAAAAAAGTATACAGATTTGGTCAACCCTAACGATCACAATTTAGCATGAATCAATCCGAAATCATTTTTAAAACATTACTCGATAGTTAACTTGAACATAGATACCTTGTTTGTCGAGATTGGTGCTTGGAGAGTTGAAATATTAATCTGCGAAGGACAAATTTGTCTCCACCTCCAAACCAGAGCTTTGGCGTTTTGGCCTAAACAAATCCACAATTTTTTTCACTTAAAATAAATGAAGTGTACTTCGGAGCTCCCTTGATGATAAGCGTCACATAAATTGTATTTTGTGAAACGCATTTGTTGTGCAGTTTTTAATTTTTCTCCTCCTGTTTCAAATTTGTCACGTCTATTGTTTATTTATTCGCTGTGCTTCAAGAATTTGCTTAGGCCAAAACGCCAAAGCTCTGGTTTGGAGGTGGAGGCAAATTTGTCCGTTGAAGATTAATATTTCAACTCTCAAAGCACCAATGTCGACAAACAAGGTATCTATGTTCAAGTTAACTATCGAATAATGTTTTAAAAATGATCTCGGATTGATTCATGCTAAATTCTGATCGTTAGGGATGACCAAATCTGTATCCTTTTTTTGGGGCACCCACCCGGTATATTACAAAGCAATGTCATATTATGTAACCGTATAACAGTAATGAACATAAATCACATTTCGGCAACAGGTTGTTAGCTTCTAATTATTTTAAATCTGCTACATTCTAATTTTCCAATTTCTTTCGACATAGATTTACGATGCTTTAAAGGATGCTGGTATTCTGGATAACACAATTATAATGTTTACGACTGACAATGGCGCAGCTTCGAATGGTTTCGACTCGAATCATGGCAGTAATTTCCCATTTCGTGGAATGAAAACTTCACTGTTCGAAGGTACTTGTTAAATTTACTTTCTTTTAGCTAACACTAAGCTGGATTTCATTCACAATTCTCTGTTAAAGTGAATGACTTGAGCTCCGTTTATGAATAGGACAAAGGACAACCAAACCACGCAATTGTTTTCTTTGGCTTTGCTTTCTTTCGCCACGCGCTGGATTATCAATACAAGAAGCTATTTATAAACCTACGAGATCTCATATTTTAACTCAGGTTATTCACTTTAGGTATTGTAATAATTTGATGAATAAATTGTGATAGACAATAATCACAATCTTTAGAGGAAAGAAAAGCTCATGTTCTAAACTTTGATCTAACTTGTAAGGTCGAAGTATTCTTGAAGGCCATGTGAGTGAAAAATATAGATTTTGAAAATCAGCCGATTTTAGCGAAAAAGGGAACCCTACAGTTTCAAAAACAGCCGATTTTATCGAAAAATGCAAGTCTATAGCCTCATTTTTTGGTGAAAAATGAGAATTTTCAAAACAGCTGATTTTAGCGAAAAAGGTAATCCTATAGCCTTAATTTTTGATGGCAGATAAGAATTTTGAGAATCAGCTGATTTTAGCGAAAAAGCTTCGAAGAAGGCTGATTGTCGAAAGTCATTTTAGATTTTTATGTTTTTATATACCCATTTAAACAAAAAACTAGTGCTCTATAAGGAGAAAGGGTCAAAGTTTTTTACTGTATTTCATTACAGAGACTTGATTTATATTCTAGGTGGAATTCGTGCAGCGGGATTTGTAAACAGCCTCCTGATCAAGAAAAAAGGACGCGTATCAAATCAGTTACTACATATAACAGATTGGTATGCAACAATATTAGCCCTTGCCGGGGGTGAACCAGATGGAGAAAGTGACGGTCAAAATATTTGGGATCATTTGTCACATAATCAAATTTCACCCAGGAAAGAATTGTTGCTTAACATTGATAATATGGTATACCAAAATTCTGCATTGAGACTTGGGAAATGGAAACTGGTTTTTCAGGAACGTAAGTATACAATCTTCACTACCTGCTTCGAAAAGAGGATTTCAGATTTTCTCGACATTTATTGTTATGTTTTATGTTTTATCTTTTTTCTAAATTTCCCGATAAATTTGTCTTGCTTACTTGATGTTTACTTCACTGATTACCTCTTATCTGTAGATTTTTTTTGAAGGTTTCATTTTTGTAGCTTATTTTATCAAGAATTTTATAATATAAGACTGCGTTAAAGGTGGCATCAGTGAAATTTCGACCATGATCCTTTGCATTAAATTGTGAGTTGACTTATCAAATCAATTGAAATTCTTTGACACGCGAAGGATCATGGAAGAAAGTTTTTAGACGCCTTCTTTAGTGCAATAATCTTTTGAAGATACCAAAACTGAAAGCTTTTTCCTTAAACACTAATTTATAAATATTGATGCACGCGGCTGGTGTATTAAATTTTGCGCCAACTTTTCATTTGCTGTATTGGCCTAATGTTGTGGGGCCTGCTAAAATCACATCACCCTGCTCATGATCGATACATGCTCAAACTTACAATATATTGTTTCTTTCTTGTCTGTTGTCTTCGTCCTAATATTTACGAGAAGTTGCGCATATTCCAAATGATTCTCGGGTGAGAGACAAGGTAAGATGGCGTGCGACGTTAGACCCAAGACAACAGACAAGAAAGAAACAATATATTGTAAGTTTGAGCATACACTATTAGTCTCCTATTACTCATGCTTATACAGTGTTCAGGGTCTGAAGAAAAGATTTCTGTATTTCAATTACCTTTTTCCTCTAGTAAACGCCACGTCTCCATCAAATAGACGCCTGAACAAATTCCTGCAGCATTTAATAAACGCCCGGGGCGTTTATTAGAAGAAATATGGTATTATTCCGCTTTTAGGGATATTGGTACGTTTGCACCACAAAAACATTTATGTTATTGTAGACTCTTCTGTAAAAGTTTTGCTTGGATTAAGCAAGTACGAAAATTTTATGGCACTGTGCAGAGAATGTATAATGATTCTCTAGTTGAAGGATTATTTGTAATTCATTTTTAGCTGACGAATGGACAGAATATTTCAACCCTCCTGACTATGAAAGAGCTGAATACCAAAGCGCATCATCTCCCTTAAAATCTTCAGTCAAATGTGGAGAAAAACCAGCAGAACCCCCGAATTGCACAAATGGTTGTCTTTTTAATATGAGAGCAGATCCTTGCGAATACAAAGATCTTTCTGAAACTAAAGGTGAACTTTTTGAGGCCTTGAAAGAAAAATTAGAACAATATAAAACACAGATGGTCGAGCCGAGATATAAACACGACGAAGACCCTAACGCAAACCCTAGAAACCACGGGGGTATCTGGAGCCCATGGGTCGATTCCACAGGTGATCCAGTAGCACATAAACCATTAGCGCTTGAGGCGAGTTTACCAGGGCAACCAAGTCAGAACAAAGAACCTGCAGAGGAAACATCAACGACACCACAACCTGCTGTTACTGTGCCTCCTCCACCTCCTCCTCCGCCACCTCCTCCGCAGCAAGCAATGCATCACCAGCAACAACAACAAGTGGTCTGGCCACAGCATCAGATGCAACCGAATGTAGCTGGTGTGTTTAAGGCACATAGGGGAAAATATAGTGATGAGATCAACTCCAAGGTATGATTATCGATCGACCATGTTTTTATTAAGATTACGTTGAATGCAATTTACAGTGATTCATGATTGACAATGATTGTGATCGATGGTCATTGTGATTGTAAATGATAGAGACTGACTTAATTGTGATAGACAAGAGACCATTTACTTCTTTAGAATCTGAGATTCAAATCTGATTTGTGTCCAATTTCTATCAAATGTATCGAAATTTCACTTCTTCCAGTCACTGTTGCAAAATAGCTCAGAGAAAGCCCTGAATGTCAACTGGAATAATATTTAACCTAACGAACTTTATGAAACATTGCAAAATCTTACCATTGCGACCGGGTATCTGCCAGTGTAAAATTTTTCAAACTCCATATAATGTTGAAAAATATGAAAAATATAATATTGCCTGTTTAAGGATGAATGAATGGCTTTTGTACCTCATGTTGTCATGTTTGTTTAGATTGATTCCACGACCCTTAAGAAATTGATTTCTACATTGAAACCAGGCTTACAGACATTGACAACCGTGATCCTTTGCGCGGAAATGCAAAACAAACAGAACCTACGCCAGAAATGACTTTCATATCATTCAAAAGTCGAATTTACGGCCGCAAAGGATCCTGGTTGGCATTGGGTCTTTACAGTTTAATTTGAAGTTAATGTTTTAAATATCCTTAGATGTTATATTAAACAGTAGTAAAGCGCAAAAATTTCCAATTAAGCAGAATGCGCTTTAGTAAGTGCAAATTCAAGACAGCATAGGGTTCATATCTTTAAAACAGGCGGTGTAAAATTCTATGACATTTTTCTTTGAATTGAATGGCTTGAAAGGAACTTGATGTACTTTGCTGAAAGTCTGCTGTGGAAATTTTTTGATATCTTGATTATTTTCAAAATGGCGGCATTTATTATATTTGAGGCTGTGACATCATCAAATCTTTAAGTCTTAAACCAGAAGAGCGACAGATTTCTTTAAGATTGTATAATTTTTCGTCTAGTAATTTAGGATTTAAGATGATTTTAATTTTTTCAAAACTTTCCTTGAATCTTTCAGTAAAAAGAAAAACGCCGCCAGTTTGAAAATAATCGAGATATCATAAAAATTTCTACGGTAGAATTACAGCAAAGTACCTCAAGTTCCTTTCAAGCCATTCAAATCAAAGAATGCGATAATAGAATTTTATACCACCCTTTTAAAGATTTGAACCCTATGCTCTGTAAACACTTAGGGTGTCTTTGATTGGCAATTCCAAACCTACCAGATTCTGAAAACGGTAGACTTCGCAGAGACGGAAATATATTTCCCAATCAAACACACAAATCTTGAGACGGTAGGTTTCTGGTTCACCACCAGGGTTTGCTAATGAAAGCGAGAATTTCTCAGAATTCTGCCAAACCTTCTGCCTTTTGGAGCAGAAGGTTCAGAAGGCCTTCCAAACCTGCCAAACCTACCGTTTTCAGAATTTCGGAGCCAATCAAACACAAATTCCGAGTCTACCAAGTCTACCGTTTTCAGAATTGGTACCAATCAAACACACCCTTTATTTCAAAGATAAAATGTAAACTTTGATAAAATTACAAATAATTATTATAATGGCAATAATGATAATAGTAATAATTCAAATCATAGTTGGACGAACTGGCAAATGATGACCAACAAAGTTATACATACGAGAAAGACGATAATGGACAATTTGCGGACCAGCATGATGGACCATATCAGGATAGAAACGAACAAGTTGAAGACGTAACAAGTAAGATTATTAATGATGGGGATGGCAATGATAATGGAATCGAGGCTATGGTGGATTTAGATAAAAATGAGGATAATGATGAGTTTGTGAATCAAAGATTTGAAGATATTAGCTTATTGTATTAACTATTAAAACATTAAAATAAAATACAATATTTCATATATTTCATATTTTATACTTAGTTATAAAGGGTACAAAATTCAATAAAATTGTTTTACAATTTGGCCCTGTTAAATTAAAGTTCCTAATAACAGATCTTATAATTTACTCAGAAATATTTTACTCATAAATATATATGCATGTACACAAAGATACACAAAGATATACCTGAACTACGTAATTAAATTAAAGATTTTCGTACCCCAACTGTCTCAACTTGATTTGAAAGAGTAGACCGAGGGGGCCTCTTTGATATCGTTGTCAAACCTGTTCTACACATCTGTACCACGGTAAGAGAATGCATTTTGGTCACTTACTGTTCGCATTAACGATACTGCAAGATCATTTTTAGTGTTTCTTAGCTCACGTGTGTGAAAATCTGACAGTCTAACAAATAGGTCTCTGAGGTACTGTGGTTCAAGATTGTTCAAAGATTTGTACATCATAGTGGATGTCTCTTTTAGAATCATTTCTTTAATGGACAACCAGCCAAGTGCTTTGCGTATCGGCAAAGAAGGTGCATCGTAAGAACTGCCCGTAACGATTCGGGCGGCGCTATTTTGTAATTTTTGAAGAGACTCTATTTTCGTTATTCCACTGCAGCCCCAAACGGAGCAGCAATAGTTTAGATGAGGTTTTACAATACTTCGGTAAATGTCCTTCAACGTCTCCATAGATACAAAGTTTTTAGAGTATTTTAAAAGGCCAATTAGGTGATAAACTTTGCCTTGTATACTTTCTATCTGGCACTTCCAAGTTAGGCTATTGTCTATTAGAGACCAAGGTATTTTATTTTGTTCACTAGGTCAATATCAGTACCACCTACTTTGAACACTGACAGCAAAGCAGGCTGCACTGTCATTGTATTTACGTTTTGTACTGACCCAACTATCATAGCCTGTGTTTTACTACGTTCTATGATAGCTTACTACCTTAAAGCCATTTCTCGATTTCACAAGTTCAGCGTTTAACACCATTTTGTACATCCAAGGTTTTTGAGGAAAAGGAAATCATAGTATCATCTGCATACATGTTCGCTTCTCCCTTCTTTAGTTCAAAGGGAAGATCATTTATATAAAGCAGAAAAAGAAGTGGGCCTAAACAAGACCCTTGCGGCAATCCGACATTAATATCATTGATGTCAGAAGAGACACCATTTACTTTACAAAACTGCTTTCTACTATTCAAATACGATCGGAACCAATCATGTTCCAAGCCACCGATACCATAGAATTTCATCTTACAGTACAATATATCACAACATATAAATGAAACTCATGAAATATGCTTTTATGAATTTGAAGCCATAAAAGATTTAAATAGAAATAAAGTATTTAAGAATGTATAAATCAAAGATTTGAAGAGATCATTAAAATTAATAAAGAAAAACAACCCTACACGGTATTTTAAAGCGTTGCCTGTGTGGAGCAAAAAATAGCAGCACATGAAAAAAGCGAAGGGCATGATACAGTACCTGCCAATTTCTTGCTTCATCGCCACGGTTGGCTCACCCATTGAATTTGCGCCCTTCCTTGAAAGTATTGTAAGAATATGAAATATTGCACTTAAGGTGGCTCACTAATAAAAAAATTAAATTCATAGACCAGCTGTAAGATGGCTCACTACCAACTAAAAATAAGTTCAAAACACATAAACAATCGGTTAACGTGGCCAATTATAGATAAAAATTTTACACTGATACACACTTGGTGTCCTATCGCTCAGTGGCGGACACTTTGCCAAATATTGGAGGGGGCGAAGCTATTGTTTCAGTTAAAAAGCATTGTTTATTTCCATCGTTTTCGAACACAAGGTCTTTGTTTTACCCAAAATTAGGGGCGACCGCACCCCCTCGCCCCTCCCCCCTAGTGTCCGCCACTGCTATCGCTCATAATTAAAGTAGATAATTGACAAATAAGCCAGATTCACATCTCAGTATTTAAGAAGGCATATAGCACAGACAAGCATATGACCTAAACAGGCATATAGCGTACATTTGGCTAAAACACTCAAAGAAGCACAGCAAGGCACACTTTAGAAGTAAACTAAGCTTTGATATGTTCATTGTTCTCCACTTGAAACAGATTAGTTTAGATTATTTGACAAATATAAACCAAATTTGATTTAAGAGTATTCAAAACTTTGGAAGGTAAGGAGCAAACATGGTTAGATCAAGATATCCTCTGTTGGTATATCGTGCAAGTTCTATCGACAAATATCCGAATCATTCGCAATAGAAACACGCCAATGTTGCTCCTTCTTCGCAGGTGTGAACTGTCGGGTAGAGAGGTAATTAAAATATTTGCATTGCTCTGTGATTTCGTTGGCTACATGAGCACAGAAGTCAAATCTTCGCAAAACTTTAAAATTAATCTTCTAAAATGTTATTGCCCCATTATTTTAAATGAATTGCTCGAAAGAAACTTAAGGTAAATTGCCATGATCGAAGAGAGAGCATTTTTTATGTCATCAACATTTTCAAAATTACAGGGTTTTTTATATTTCTGCTAGTTTCGAAGTTGCGAAATCATCAAATAGCTAAATCATAAACTATAACAGCTACAGACTTTTGCTTGCTACCATCTTGGAGACCTTTAAAAACCGAGTATTTCTTGTATTGATCATATTGATTTTCCTCAATCAGTTTAGAAGTTATAGTGCTTTTAATGTTTGTCAAAACTTTAGATACTTCCTCTCATACATCCTTTCATACACACATCTTTTCATACACACATAAAAACGCTGTAATTCCAAAAATAATAATGATATCAAAAACGTTCTTTCGGAAATTATGGCAAATTACCTAAAGTTCCCTCGAGCAATTCATTTGAAAGAATGGGGCAATAGCATTTTACATGATTAATTTTAAAATTCGTCAAAGATTCGACGCCTAAGCAGACTGAAAACTCGATCTTTTTTCTTGACGCTGCTTAGATAAAGCCCTTGTTCCTACTTGAGCATATGCGAGTCTTAGTTGGGTAGTGGCAATGAACCCACTTCAAATTCAGTAAATCCCTGCATATAAGAACCTACTTTTTTGAGAGCCAGGCTGAATTAGGTTCTTATTTCAAAGGTACCTAGATCAATTTCATAGTATAAAGGTTCTTATTTAAAGGGTCCCTTGTGTCAACCTTTTAGGAGTTATTATCAAGAGATTTTCAACCATATTATTTGTTTTGGCAATGTTATTAAAGACCTAATAACTGATGCTAAGCTTACAAATAGCAGGGGAGGAGGCTCAGATTTTAACAGCCAACTCGGACAAAAAAAAACTTAACAAGGATGATCAAAAAATCAACTTTATTACCCTTGTAATAAGAGCATATTTTTTCATCAAGCTGAAACAGGTTCTTAATTACGAGGTGGATAATTTAGGAAAAACAGCCTGTGGGTTCTTATTTGTGTAGGTTCTTATATGCGGGGATTTACTGTATAAATTCAGCTTGAAGGATAGTTTCCAGTCAGCAGCTAATTTTATACAGCCAACAGCAACCTCGTTCCCAGTGTGTTCTTACGTCATACGCTGATCAGGAAGCCGAGTGAACAGAGCAACGAACTCACTCTGGGGACGAGATTGAGCCAACAGTCCTTCGGCCTTAAATCTTTGTTCAGTTTCAGAGGGACATTTTCTCACATAAACGATAGAATTCCCATCTGCCTGGAGAATTCTACTGACTGGAAGCCAAACTGAACTGTCAATCCTTTGCCTGCATCCGATATAGTATCTAATCTATCTCATGTCCATACGATCGGTCGTCATCGGTCATATGCATCGGTCGAGTAAACAAAACATGACGCGTTTGCAGATTTGTTGGGCTGCGATACACCTCACAGCTTTGCTTGTTTGGGTTTTCTCCATAAACAAAATTCCAACTTAGATATTAAAATTCATTTGGTGGAAATTAGTGTTGCTGATCAACAGTTATGAGCAATTTCAACCATGTTTCGCAAGACTCCTAAAATTGGCCTAAGTTTGAATAATTTTCCATGCACGTATACATTTTTGACCAGTGACAAGTACGCTGCTTCTGCCAAAGATTTCAAAGAAGAAATGAATAGATGATAACGCTAAAATGGCGACAGGGAACCTTTTACCAAGATTAATTGCGTTCTAATTAAGAATTTTTAACGATTCTTTAGGAATTCAATCTGTAGCGTCATCGTCGATTGTACTTGGTGTGGGAAAGATCTGTGGGAAATTAACAACAATGAGTATACTCAGCGTCAGCTACCTATATTGATATTTCAACTTAAACCAAAAAAAGAAATGCAATTTGAATTTTGTCAATATATAAGAAAACTTCCTTTGACGCTGTTTTTTATCAAATTTTGACATCTTTTGTTACCATTTTGTTTATTTATAGTTGATTTAACCAATTCAATGTAAACATCTGTTTTTCGCACTTAACATAATCAAACTAACTCAGGATTCCTCGAGTTATAAATTAAGTCAATTAAATCTTTACTGGTGGTTCTTTAAGGGTCGATACACCGAAGACTAAACTGAAGAATTCTAAATCTCTACCATCGAGATTTTCGGCTAATCTCATTTCTAAAACAAACAACAACAACGACTTTAATTTACTGCATCTTTACCATCGTATGCGTCAAATCTTTAAAAAAAACTGGGAAAATGGTTATTGAATCTTCCTTTTGATTTAGTGGCTCGAAGGGTACTTCAGGTACTTTGCTATAATACTCTGCTATACTTCTACTTTGGGGATTTTTGATGTTTCTATTAGTTTCAGAATTTAAGCACTCCTGTTGTGAATTAGCTTTTGAACTGTCGAGCCTTCCACAAAGCTTGACCTATACTAGTAGCACAAAGCTTAAAGAGCCATTGTCACCCAGGCTCCTTTGCGGGCACGCAGCAATTTCAGACTGTCTGAAAATCAAATTTAGCCTGAGCAGAAAATATAGATCCACACTGCAGTAGTTGAACTGGGGTTGAACTTATAGATAAGTTTAACTTTAATTGACTTTTCTATCAGTTTAGCTACTGCAGTGTGGATCCATATTTTCCGCTTAGGCCAAATTGATTTTCAGACAGTCTGAAATTGCAGTGTGCCTGCAAGGGACCATGGGTGATAATGGCTCTTTAAACAACGGCTGCTTTTGGAAGATATAGAACTACACGATTCCATGTGCCTATCAAGTGATCACACAGGCCACGGAAGCAAAGAAACATGTGCTGATCATATTGACACAATTCATATTGGGCCTATTTTCCCTTGAATAAGGCTAAAATAAACTTTTTGTCTAGTAAATTTATATTCTGATAAATATTTAATGATGTTCCCTAAAGAATTAAAACATGCTAGATTCCTCTTCCACTTTCAAACTTGATAAACGTGCTCTTTTTTATGCCTTACTTCCAGAAGAAATAAACTGATTTACGGATGCGAGAACAACTCCTATAAACTGAATCTATGGACAGCAAACCCAGGGGGTGTACTCAAAAACATTTCAACAGGTAGGCACCGCTTATATTTTGGGTCCGATATTTGCTACTTTCTTATTTTTTGAGTCAGGAATTTATCTGCTTATTTTTTTCGTTAAGATTTATTTTTTTGGGTTAGAATGAAGATTGGCATTGTTAAACAAAGATCAATTGAATTGGATAGATACATATATAAACTATGTTGACACGTTGTGGGTTTAAAGGCAGGGATTTGTCTATTATNTTTATGCCTTACTTCCAGAAGAAATGAATTGATTTACGGATGCGAGAACAACTCCTATAAACTGAATCTATGGACAGCAAACCCAGGGGGTTTAATAAAAAAATGCTGACAGGTATGGTCGGCTTATTTTTTTGGGTCCGAAATTTGCTATTTTCTTATTTTTTGAGTCAGGAATTTATCTGCTTATTTTTTTCGGTAGCAGATCTTAAGATTTATTTGCTTGTGGTTAGAATGAAGATTGGCATTGTTACACAAAGATCAATTGAATTGGATATATACATATATAAACTATGTTGACACGTTGTGGATTTAAAGGCAGGGATTTGTCTATTATACACTAGCTTATATGCTTATATTGGATGAGAATTTGATCGCCAGAGATTGGGTATGGGAAAAGCTTAAAACTAGACGTTTTGTTGACTGGTAAAACTATTAGCTCTCAAAATTTGTGAGATTTTTTCTGAGATTTTCAAAGACTTACTAGATGTTTTGAAAACGTCGAAGACTTGTGAGATATTTGAGATTCTCAAAATTTTGACATTTTCTCAGATTTTCGAGACTCTGCAAGATTTTTTAAGATTTTGAAGATTTTTGAGGATTTAAACGATTCTTGAGATTTTCAAGGAATGATCGAAAGCTTTTAGAGAATTTGTATCATTTTTGGGGGATATTTCTGGGATCTTGTGAGGTTTTCGAAGATTTTTAGGATTTTCTTTGGGATTTTTAAAATTTTGTTAAGATTTTAGAGATAATTCGAAATTTTTGGGATTTTCGGAGATTTTTTTACGAAAATGCATGAGGTTGTTGGAGTGATTTGCCGCTCGGACAAGTCGTCCGACAGTAGTTCGTCTCGTGTGAATTTAAGTCGGACTTTTCATGATTTTTCCCTGTAAACAAAAAAATCCGATGGACTGTTGGTCAAAAATCAGATGAAGCTAAAGAAAGAGACGGACAAAATTAGATGGCTCGTTTGTCAAAAAAAATTTGCTTCCCGTTTTCAAACCAGATGAGGGAACGATTTGTTTCTTTTCTGGTGTGAAAAGGGCTATTCTATCGGTTTTGCTGCTTGAACAAACACATCACATGGCAAACCTGAAACAAGAGCAACATTTCCCCATTTCAATGTAATGGGATTTGTGTCAACATTTAAGGCGCGAAAAGTTTAAATATGGTTAGTATTTGGGGTCTGTGAAAAACAAAATCAACAAGATTCTATATTTGGGGTACGCGGATCTAAAACATGGACAATAACTATTTGGAGCCATGTAAAAATCAGTAACAAAATCTGACTTTTACAAAGTGTTAGGCTCAACATTTGTAGGTCAGCAATGCAAGGCTGTTATGGATTTTTTTTTTTTTTTTTATCCTTAAAANTTTATGCCTTACTTCCAGAAGAAATCAACTGATTTACGGATGCGAGAACAACTCCTATAAACTGAATCTATGGACAGCAAACCCAGGGGGTGTACTCAAAAACATTTCAACAGGTAGGCACCGCTTATATTTTGGGTCCGATATTTGCTACTTTCTTATTTTTTGAGTCAGGAATTTATCTGCTTATTTTTTTCGTTAAGATTTATTTTTTTGGGTTAGAATGAAGATTGGCATTGTTAAACAAAGATCAATTGAATTGGATAGATACATATATAAACTATGTTGACACGTTGTGGGTTTAAAGGCAGGGATTTGTCTATTATATACTAGCTTGTGTGCTTATATTGGATGAGAATTTGATCGCCAGAGATTGGGTATGGGAAAAACTTAACTAGGCGTTTTGTTGACTAGTAAAACTAATAGCTCTTTTCACACTAGAAGACCAACAAAGAGTCTGGACGGACAAGTCCGAGGGCCAAACCACTCCAAAATAGCGCACGAGATTTTGGGATTTTGAAAATCTCTCCGATTTTTCAAAATTTTTGACATTTTCACAGATTTTCGAGATACTGCAAGATTTTTCAAGATTTTCCAAGATTTTTGAAGATTTAAACGATTTTTGAGATTTCAAAGAAATTATCAAAGGATTTTTTGAGAATGTTTATCACTTGTTGGGGGAGATTTCTGGGATTTTGTGAGGTTCTCTAAGATTTTTAGGATTTTCTTTGAGATTTTTAAGATTTTTTTAAGATTTTAGAGATAATTCGAGGTTTTTGGGATTTTTGAAGATTTTTTAGGATTTTTTGCGAAAGTGTACCAGATTTTTTGAGTGATTTGCCCCTCGGACAAGTCGTCCGACAGTAGTTCGTCTCGTGTGAATTTAAGTCGGACTTTTCATGATTTTTCCCTGCAAACAAAAGAATCAGATGGACTGTTGGTCAAAAATCAGATGAAGCTAAAGAAAGAGACGGACAAAATTAGATGGCTCGTTTGTCAAAAAAATTTTGCTTCCCGTTTTCAAACCAGATGAGGGGACGATTTGTTTCTCTTCTGGTGTGAAAAGGGCTATTCTATCGGTTTTGCTGCTTGAACAAACACATCACATGGCAAACCTGAAACGAGAGCAAAATTTCCTCATTTCAATGTAATGGGATTTGTGTCAACATTTAAGGCGCGAAAAGTTTAAATATGGTTAGTATTTGGGGTCTGTGAATAACAAAATCAACAAGATTCTATATTTGGGGTACGCGGATCTAAAACATGGACAATAACTATTTGGAGCCAAATAAAAATCGGTAACAAGATCTGACTTTTTCAAAGTATTTTGCTCAACATTTGTAGGTCAGCAATGCAAGGCTGTTATGGATTTTGATCTGCTACAAGTGTCTCTCTTGTCAGCACAAGACTGGAAAAATGAATGCAAAGCAGAACGAAGGAGAGGAGAAGCAGTTGATTCTCTGTCCTTCCTTCTCCTCCACTCTGCTTGCTCAGATTGTATATTCCACATTTTGTGCTGACACCAAAGAGAGACTTGCCTTTCAAAAGAAAATCCATTATTCATGCGGACATGCGGACATCTTTGAAAGAAAAGACGTGAAATATGAATTACGAACTAAGAATCTATTGCAATTACCCAAAAGAAATGCAAGCACATTCGGAAATAATTCACTTCTATTCAAAGGCGCTCTACTTGGGAACACTCTGCCAGATACAATAAAAAAATTCAAACTCAGCAGCAATATCCAAAGTAAATCAACGGAGTTGAAAGCAGCTTAGGTAGGGGGACTGGGTCCATCTAAATATAACCTACTGTATTTTATGTTCTCGATCGATGAAAACAATAGGAATATGAGTGGCGCTTGTCGTTCTTTTGTGCTGTATTTAGACCATATCGCTATATCTCCGTTTATTTACTTTAAAAGAATGATCAAAGAATGGGGAAAATTGCGCATGCAAGATCTGCATTTTAAATAAAAAATAGGCGATAGTGAGGATNCTACAAGTGTCTCTCTTGTCAGCACAAGACTGGAAAAATGAATGCAAAGCAGAACGAAGGAGAGGAGAAGCAGTTGATTCTCTATCCTTCCTTCTCCTCCACTCTGCTTGCTCAGATTGTATATTCCACATTTTGTGCTGACACCAAAGAGAGACTTGCCTTTCAAAAGAAAATCCATTATTCATGCGGACATGCGGACATCTTTGAAAGAAAAGACGTGAAATATGAATTACGAACTAAGAATCTATTGCAATTACCCAAAAAAAATGCAAGCACATTCGGAAATAACTCACTTCTATTCAAAGGCGCTCTACTTGGGAACACTCTGCCAGATAAAATAAAAAAATTCAAACTCAGCAGCAATATCCAAAGTAAATCAACGGAGTTGAAAGCAGCTTAGCTAGGGGGACTGGGTCCATCTAAATATAACCTACTGTATTTTATGTTCTCGATCGATGAAAACAATAGGAATATGAGTGGCGCTTGTCGTTCTTTTGTGCTGTATTTAGACCAGATCGCTATATCTCCGTTTATTTACTTTAAAAGAATGATCAAAGAATGGGGAAAATTGCGCATGCAAGATCTGCATTTTAAATAAAAAATAGGCGATAGTGAGGATCCCGAAATTGCACTTTTTTGTACTTTTTCTTAGTATGTAAATAGTTTGTTTGAATTAGCTTATTACTACATATTGTACCAACTGTAAATAATTTGATAATAATAATAATGATAATAATGATAATAATAAAGTGATACAGAAAACGGCGTTGTTAGGAACTGCAAGAACATTGAGAAAGGTTCTCGAAACCTGAGGCTAGTTGTTCTAGCTTGCTTTCGGGAAGAACTTGCCAGGGACTTTTTCCTGTGATAAAAAGAACATAATAATAATAAACTTGTAGCAAGTCCAATATGCCCCCCCCCAATTGAAACCTAAGGAGAAACCCCCTGGGATTATTTTGCGATTCGGCATAGAATTCAGATCGCGTAGAATGTTCTGCTTCTTGTCAGCTAAGAATTTCATTTATTTATCAGCGTTAACGTAAATCCACGTACATAAACATCCACAAGATTGCAGACCAGACAAAATACGTCAGATTGATAATTTTGATATTGTTTTTCCAGTTCTCAACCGTACTTCAGCTGCAAACAAGAATTTACAAGTTTGTCTATTCGGTGTTACAAGTCATATTGGATGATCTTTTCATTTGATATATCACCTGTTTGTATGAAGCAATGGAGAGTTTAAAATCAGGTTCGAATTATCTTTCAGAGAGAAATTTGAGGACAACGCTGGAATTTTGAGTTGAAATTTTGGAATCAAAGGTTGATAACTTTGCTGACACAAAACAGAGAAAAAGAGAAAGCGATTATCTGAAAGGGAAATTGTGTGTCTGGCAAGTGTTTCGAACATTTTGTTTGAGAGTTATAGTTGATAACTGAACGCGCAAATTGGATCTTGGCTGTCTCGTCAATATGAGAGGTAAGAAAATTGATAATCATTTATTTTGNGTTTAAAATCAGGTTCGAATTTTCTTTCAGAGAGAAATTTGAGGACAACGCTGGAATTTTGAGTTGAAATTTTGGGATCAAAGGTTGATAACTTTGCTGACACAAAACAGAGAAAAAGAGAAAGCGATTATCTGAAAGGGAAATTGTGTGTCTGGCAAGTGTTTCGAACATTGTAGCTGTGTTAAGTGGCCTCAAGTCAAATATCATTTTGTTTGAGAGTTATAGTTGATAACTGAACGCGCGAATTGGATCTTGGCTGTCTCGTCAATATGAGAGGTAAGAAAATTGATAATCATTTATTTTATTTTATTTTATTTTATGACAAGAAAATGTTTAAAGACAATTGACGGATATATATTTCTCGATTAACGCCTAGCGGCCACAAGACCTGAGAATGGACAACAGGGAATGCAACTCCATCCTTGGCAGCTTTGTGGGGGGGTCATACCTGGCTTACTGCAATCACGTTTCATACTTCTTAATACTACTAAGTCTCATACTTCCTCATACTTCTAAGCCTCATACATTAAGCCTCATACTTCCTCATACTTCTAAGCCTCATACTTCTTAAGTCTCATACTTCTTAAGTCTCATACTTCTTAAGCCTCATACTTTCTTAAGCCTCATACTTTCTTAAGCCTCATACAAACTACATACAACCTACATAAACAGTGCACTTTGGGGAAAGGCAGCCAAGACCTGGCCTAACCCATGCACAGGATAAAATTAATTATGATTTAACGAAATACGACGGACCATGATCACCAGGATATGGTATATCATTTAGAAAAGCCGCATTAGTGCGGCCATACCGCCAAAGTAACCCCAAAGCTACCAGGATGAATCCGAGGGCTTGACATGGGCTGGGACTATTAAAACCTGAAAAGGCCAGTGAACTTGGACACAGAGTATGCTAGCTGACTATGACGGTTCATGGTAATGCCGCGCTTCAAGTGCCTTCGTAACCTGACAAGCCAAATTGTGGACATTAATAACTGGTGCACCACAAGGGTTAATGGTTTTTTAAAAACGAAATATATAATTATGAAAACTAGCTGCATGATATAAACTTCTAACAGCTCTTCTTGATCATAGTGAAATAACACCACCTTGAAAATATCGAATTTGAATTTCTGGATTTCAGCCTGCATGACCAGTAATTTGTACAGCCAAATTGACTTCCATCATATAACAACATCATATAACAGCACCCTTCATGCGTTGTGATTGCAAGCATCATTTGGATCAGCATCACCTTTTTAGTAATGACAGGCTTGACGGGGGCCCTGTAGCTTCTTTAGTTTGTTTTTCCTTTTTCTTTGTAGACTCCTGGGAATAGTCAAGCCCTTTCAAGGCATTGTCGGTCATCAAAGTATTAATCAATGTGAGAATTTTTGGCCTAAAGATCCCTGGATGGAGCCCCGGCAGGAGAACAATTTTCTTTCCAATTGTGGTAGCCCAGTCATGTTAAATACTAATAATAGTCATGCAGTGGAATATTGTTCACATCAAAATACTCCATGCATCGAAAAATTGAGCCCTGTCAATAAATTATGAACGGGTAACAAATTCTGCTGACCTTGTTTACATCCACTTCAGATCACGGGACTATCCTCTTCAGGAAATCTGGGATCAGGGAAAGTGCATACTTTTAAAGACACACGTTTCCTAGTTGATGGCTCTTGTAGTACTCTATGTCAGGTCATTGTCTTAACATTTTTTGGTACTGTAAGAGCTTGCCTTGTTGTACTAATGGTTCCTGTTTTTTGCACCTCAGGAGAATCTGAACAGCCAAAATGAGTGGAGCTTCAAATTTACATGTACACATTTCCTACACTCTCTCTCTTTGCCTTAATAGTAAGAGCTGATATGTATTTTTTGTAATGACCATTAAGCAGATTCACATCTACCTTCTTTAATTTTTTGGAGACGGAACTGCTGCTGATATGCTGAAGATTCAACAGCCCAATTACCTTCCTGGGAAGGAGATCCGGCAAGTTACACGAGATATGAGCTATATTCTACTATGCATTCTTAGTATGTGAGGTTTTGCAGTTGAGTTGATTACAAGGGATCTGAGCTTATTAAAGCAAGCTATGTAGCATAGGCTGACTGACTGTTGCATTCAAGACTGGTTTTTAGGCTGGTTGAAGCACCTTGCTCTCAAAGTTCTGGTAAGTGTACTTATTTTGCCCCTTTCCACTTAGAGGATAAAGAAAAAATTTGGGATGAAAACGATCGACAAACCAGATCAAAATGTGTGGGGAGGCTGCCGTGAAGACAAGACAATATCCAACAATGTCTATACAGTATGGGCGGACTGAGAACCTATTCATATGGTTCTGAGGAGAATGCAGCACCAGCTGTATGTTCTGGCCTGTTGACAAAATAATATGCTTGATGATAGTAGTTGACTGACTAGATCCACAAGTTGTCAGTTTTTGTTTCTGGTATACAAATGACTGATTGATGTGATCTGGCCTTTGATACCATGTTTGCTGNAAGACAAGACAATATCCAACAATGTCTATACAGTATGGGCGGACTGAGAACCTATTCATATGGTTCTGAGGAGAATGCAGCACCAGCTGTATGTTCTGGCCTGTTGACAAAATAATATGCTTGATGATAGTAGTTGACTGACTAGATCCACAAGTTGTCATTTTTTGTTTCTGGTATACAAATGACTGATTGATGTGATCTGGCCTTTGATACCATGATTGCTGCTCTGATGAAGCCATTTGAGAAAAAGAATGTTGACTGAGAGCATCTTTACTGCTTGCAGACGGAGGTTTGTAGCCATATGCATTTGCTGGGTGTGAATGTATACCTTTTCCTGACTTTAAAAAGTGGCTCAAGAAAAAGGAGCGGATCATACCAATTTGGTTTTATCTTGCACAGTATCATACACACAGCCGCTTGTGCCTGTTTTATGGTTCGCATGGATGTTGTCATCTTTGAAATGTAGACTTCTTTCAACTGTATATTCAACATATACTAGAATAACAATAGCCAGAGAGTGCTGCGTACTGGGTTTACGCACAAAAAATTGTTGTCAAATTGTTTACGATTGTGGTCAATAGTAACTTGTGCAGGCAATGGCTTCATGTAAGAATCCTGTAACATCCTGAACTCATGACACTCCAAAATTGATATAGTTGTGTGACAAATTGATTGGTATATTGTTCTTTAATAAGTCAATTGAGCATGCATATAATACTATAACAGAATTAGTATGGAAACCCTATGATAGGTCATGCTCTCAGAAACGAGCAGGAGTTAACACAGGGGACCAAGGTATCAAACTGACGAGAAGCGGTAGGTTATGTGTTGTTCGATGGTTCTATAATATCGACATTGACGATTTTTGAGAAATTTTTTGTAAAAAATCATGTTTTTTGTTACGAAAAATATTGATATCTCTGAAAATTGTTGGTCACGCTGAGCATGACCAGCATGACCGCTAGCTTCGCCACTGGAGGGCTTTCTTACGAATGAAAACGCAGATTTAAGACAATTTAATACAATCAAAAACAGCCTCAAATTATTTTCCCCAGACATTTTACAATAAAAACAGGCCTTGTGTTTCAATTTACTTAATAAACGTTAATTTAGAACACATTTTGAGGTTTAAATCTGATTTTCTCATGTCAGAAAGAAAGAAAGCAAATTTGCTCAGTCAAGAAACAAGGCTGATGATCACTTTTTTATACTTGGTTTACAGATGACTTTTGCAGCATAGGTTCCAATCTTTAAATTGGCGTAAAAAGGTCGGTGTAAAATTCAGCGACCTTTTTCTTTGAATCGAATGGCTTGAAAGAAACTTTAGCTTCTTTGCTATAACTCTACNTGATTTTCTCATGTCAGAGAACTGTTAGACAGAAAGCAAATTTGCTTAGTCAAGAAACAAGGCTGATGATCACTTTTGTATACTTTGTTTGCAGATGACTTTTGCAGCATAGGTTCCAATCTTTAAATTGGCGTAAAAAGGTCGGTGTAAAAGTCAGTGACCTTTTTCTTTGAATCGAATGGCTTGAAAGAAACTTTAGCTTCTTTGCTATAACTCTACCGGTGGACTTTTCAGAAATCTTGAATATTTTCGAAATTACAGCGTACTTCATATTTCAACTCATTTGAGGATGTGATGTCATCAAATTTCTAAATCTCAAACCAGAAGAGTGAAAGAATTTTGCTGGATACCATATTGTAGTCGTTCATAAACTATGTTTTCTGGAAAATTATTCGATGTTTTCTCAAATTTTAAAAATTACGATGCTTTTGAGTTGTTTTCAAAATTTTTCTTGAATTCTTAAAAAAGAAGAAAAGCCCTCGAATTCTGAAAATATTCAAGATTTCTGAAAAGCCCAACGGAACAATTATTACAAAGTAGCTAAAGTTTCTTTCAAGCCATTCTATTCAAAGAAATAGGTGACAGAATTTTACACCGACCTTTTTAAAGATTTGGAACCTATGCTGACTTTTGTAGCATAAAATCATAAGACTAAAGAAAAACTATTATAAATGGGGCTGAGTGAGTAAAAAAGTTTCTGGATTTGAAATTACCGAAATTCAAGAACTCTACTATTGCAAAAAAATTGTTTGAGGTGTTAAATAAAACACCAAATTGGTTATAGTGATAATGATTACCCTTTGCATGGCTTTGTATCGGTGGAATTCTGAATATTTGTGATATACCTGGTTTTGAAGTATGCTATGAAATCACTAAAGAGGTAGATTATGCGATAGCAGAATCGTGTGTAAATCGAACGATATGAGCGTTGATGGGAAATAGTAAATTTACGGCTCCTCGGTAAGATTTTTAATGCGTTTTAAACATCTTGGTCAAACTAATCAAAAATATTTCGCCAGCGGGAGCATAATTTGGTCGTTGATGAAACTTGGCAAGAAGAATAAAGCCTGTCTCAAATTAGTTGTCACGTGAGATTTGCAACAACGCAAAATCACCCATGCAAAACACTTCAATTGTTGTTTTTCGCGGGCATTTTCACGTGACATTTAATTTGAGACAGACTACAGCGCAGATTTTTCTGACGTTGAAACTTTTTCTGACTCACAGAGCATGATGACCTCAAAATCAATCTGCTCAATCCAACCTTAACAAATATTTATTTTAATATTCAGCTGCATAATCTTTGTAAACACAAACAAAAACAATCAATTTTCTCAGCAGGCAAGTCAAATACAAAACAAATTTAAACCATGAAAATCGACATACTTTTAAGAAATTTAAGGCAGCTTTTCTGATAGATATAAGACTATCTACTTGCTTCCCTGCATTACTGTGATAAAATGATACCTATTTTTATAAGAATGCGACCCAGTACCAGTGCTGAAAGTTTCTTAGCATTTCCCTTGTTTGAGAACTAGAAGTTTCTTAATATTTCCGTTGTTTAGGTCAATAGAGGTCTCCTCCTTGTGCCTTCGTAAACATTTCACAGGAATTTTAAGACACGATCACTATGGCTAGACATTACTCAAGTAATACAGTACAGACATTACTCAAGTAATCTCAAGTAATTCAGTACAAGATAAATACAAGAAACAAGCAAGGGCAAGTCTAGGTCAAAGCACAAAGACCACCTTGACTTCAACCTTGAACTCTCTTCAAGAAAGTAAAAAGGAATTGATGAGGCGGTCTTCGTGCCCAAACAAAGTCCAAAACATGCTCTTACTTGGAATAAATGCAAAGTGATGTAGTAATCAGGTCACAAGATGCGAGATATAGCCTATGGGCGTCTTTTGTTGAATCAATTCAACAAAAAAAAAACCCAAAACTTCATATCAGTATTGCTTTTTTTTGTTGCAAATACGTAAGATGCGTAGATGACGAAGGATTAATTTTAAAGCCCATTTATTTACCTGCATGTACATTTCTTTGCAGAGCAATTTCAGTGGATGTAAATTCATATCTGAAGGAGAGGTTTGATGAGAGAAAGACATTTGCTGATGGATTTCAAATGTATGCATCTGAATAAATAGGTGAATCTGCTTCCTCTTAAAAATCGCAATAATGCTGTTTAAAACAGAATTGTTTGAAGCGATCCATGATCTTCAAAGGGCTGTCTGTACTGATATGCTATAAGCACAATAATGGATAAAGCATAAAACTCTATTGTTGTCGAAGAGAGTTTGTGAGTTGTACATTGCTGTCCAGTGGAATCCAGCTCATTTGCAGTTCGAATATTTGTGTGAAAGCTTTGCAAGAGGAGTGGTTACATTATTGAACTTTATCGCGGTCAATGAGATCTCGTAAATGTGTACATTTTTGCTGTTGAATCGAGATAAATTCGTTTGCAGTTCGAAAATTCGCGTGAATTCGAAAACCCGAGCATAAAAACATGGATAAAACATTGAACTTTATTACAGTTGTTGAGATCTCGTAAATTTGTACATTTACTTGCCCTTGAATCGAACCCAGTTCATTTGCAGTTCGAATACTTACGCGAAATTTGAAAATTGGATCGCAAAATTTGATTTACAGTAACAATGGCGTACTCCCAAGCTGCTATGCTCGCAAATATTATTTTCTCCAGCATTTTCGCATTCTTTGGAACAATTGGCAACATTTTTGTCATTGTAGCATTCTTTAGCGTTCGTTCGTTGCGTACAATAAATAACATATTCGTTCTGCAGCTCGCATTCGTTGACCTTATGAAAGCATCGATAATTTTAACTACTAAATCAGCCAACCAAGCGACCGGTGCAACTTCAATGAATTCCGGGTTCTGTCAAATATCCGGAATGATGCGGACCATTGGTTCTTGCCAGTCAGCCGTACTTTTAGCAGCGATTGCAGTCGTGCGGTATTTCAAAGTTGTACGACCCAGATCTTTCGAGAAGATTTTCACACTAAAGAAAAGTCTGATTTACTGTGGCTGTATTTTCGGTGGGACGTTTTTCTTAGCTTTGCTTCCAGTTATTGGCCTAGGCAGATACCGATATAGCAAATCACATGGAGCATGTTTCGTCAACTGGGACTCAATCAACCTCGTCTTTCGCAGCATTTATTATCTCATTAATGTGGGCCTAACCTTCCCGATACTCATATTCTGTTACTACAATATTTTCAAGAAGCTGCGAGACCACAGTCGCTCAATAACGCCCCGCATCAAGCGGAAAGGCAAGTCGACCATTACCAGCCCGAAAATCGCAGTTACGAAAGCGAAACGTGATGATGTCCAACTTGAAAATATCGATGGAGACGCAGAAAGTATAACGCAAGGCGAAGAAGTAGCAGAGGACAGAAGTAAAGAGGATAGGGTCGGAGGTCATAAAGGCGGGGTCAAGAATCAAAAGAATGGGGTCAAGGCTCAGAAGAATAGGGTCAAGGTTCAGGAGAGTGGAGAACCCAATCTAACAGTTGGATCAAGCATCGAGAAGAGGAACACACGACTTGGTGTCCCAGATGGTAATCATAAATCCTTGAGGAGCAGAACTGAAACAGAAAAAACATACCGAGTGAAACTAAAAAAGGCTGCTACTTTCTTCAGAATGAAACGTGAGAGATCTGATGTGGAACTAGAAGTCACGAGGGTGATGTTTGCAATTGTTGTGGCCTATATCATATGCTGGATGCCAGCTGCGTTTGTAAATATTTTGAATTTGTCGAAAGTTGTTGCAATTCCCGGTGATGTCTTGCTTTTGATCGTTACTTTGGTGGACTTTAAAGTTTGTGCAAACCCAATGATTTATGGGATTGGTAGTAAGCAGTTTCGCAATGCATTTTTGACAGTGTTGCTAAGACGACGAGAGCAAGATACAATGAGTCTGAGTGGAGCTGGGAATTCAAGTAGCAAATGCGCCTCGGACAGTCTCGGTAAAAGTCTGCCAGAAAGTATTACAACCGAGTCTTCGACTACTGAGGCTGCCTATGTGTAGCCAGATATGCCTGGAGCGTATTCTTGTCTTCTTCTCTGAAACCGAAGATATTTAGAGATTGAAAGAGACATGTTTTATAACCTGAACACCTTCGACAACTAAATGTAAATTTTAAACAACTTTGCTGTTGGAATTCGAATACTCGGAGGGGGTGGCTACATGAAATGTGGATAGACAGGGGCCCTCACACATACAACTGCTCGCTACGACCCTGATTTTCTGAATGCGTCTTTAATTTGACACTGAAATTTCCGATGTAAATTGTACCATTTTCAGAAGAATACTCGGTCTCATAAAAAGGTTGCGAAAGCATGAAATATATGAAAATAGAAAGAACACAACTGCAGATATTTTGAATAAAACAAAAACGACTGAGTTTTACATTGAAAGTTAATATTATGTAAATCTGATGAGATTGTAGGTATTAAAAATCAGAATCAGGGCCTCTTTGCGTCAGTTTTCAGCCTCATCATCATCATTCATTTATTTTTACAGTAGGCGAGAATTAATTATAGCTAAATTTACAGCTAATTTAAGCCTGATTGAATCATGAAGGCTCCCTAGAGAGGAGCAGGGGGCAAATTTCCCCTAACACCGAATTAAGATGGGGCTTCCAAAACTATGAAAGAATATCCAAAAGACGCATCCAATTTGGAGTTATGACCACTCAAGAAATGATTCTTGATAAAGCAGTAAATAAAGCAAGGGCAGATTTTGTAAGGCAATAGAAAAACACTGTTGTTGTGCGTGTTGTACGTCGTTTGTATAAGATACCTGATGAAGATTTAAGCTCGATACGTTGTTACTATTCTTAGTCTTCGTACAAGTCGTATTTTTATTGAATTTAATGTTATGCAGATTTTGTAACAATAGTATCAGTTGCCTTTGATTGACACGCCATTTCAAAGCGATTGCAGACAAAGAGATTTCAACGGCCAAGTAATCAAGCCATGGATGTAAACAAAGCAGACCGCAAANAAGATACCTGATGAAGATTTAAGCTCGATACGTTGTTACTATTCTTAGTCTTCGTACAAGTCGTATTTTTATTGAATTTAATGTTATGCAGATTTTATAACAATAGTATCAGTTGCCTTTGATTGACACGCCATTTCAAAGCGATTGCAGACAAAGAGATTTCAACGGCCAAGTAATCAAGCCATGGATGTAAACAAAGCAGACCGCAAAAGTTGCCCTGAAACATAGGTAGGTAACTCAATCGTTGTGCACGCAAAAAGGAATTTCTAAGAGAAGAAATGAATTATCTATAGAAAAAGGAAGGACTGTTTCATTCGAGGCGTCTAATGCATACCGTTCCGCTTCTTAATTAAATAAATCAAATGTAGGAGGCAGATGTTTGCATATATCCTTCCTTTTTCGATATATATTCATTTCTTCTCTTAAAATTCCTTTTTACGTGTACAAGGACTGAGTTACCCACCTATGTTTCAGGGCAACTTTTGCGGTCTGCTGTGTTTCTATCCTGGGCTTGATTACTCAACCGTTGAATTCCTTTTGTCAGCAGTCGCTACTCGCCGTGAAATGGTGCGTCAATCAAAAGCAACTGATGCTATTGTTTAAAATCCACCCTTGTTTACTTGTTTAGTAAAATATGCATCGACCCGGTAGTCAGACTACGTTCACACGGTGCAAGCACATTTTGAAAACGGCATAAAATTGTTACGGATACACGAAGACGGCGCACTTTTTTCAGGCAGAATTTCAAAACGGCACAATTTGAAAACAGAACTCTGACCGGCACAATTTGAAAACGGCGTCGTATGAACAATCGAAAACGATGAAAACGGAACATTTGTCGACGCTTTCCAAGCGAGGCTGGTTGATTCTTTAGGCCTAGATAAATTTTTTTCGTCAAAATCCAGCTTACTTATCCCAGCAATTGCAAAGAGACTGGTACCGTCGAATTTTCTATCGTTTCAAATTGTGCCGGTATCATGTGATCACTAGCTAAAATTTGGTACCGTCACATTTTTTGCCGTTTTCCCAATGTGCCGGCATTGTGCAGTCTCCGTCTCTTGCTGGTGCCTCTAGTTCTGTTTTTGAACTTTTTAGAAAGTTTTTGTTACTTTAACCCTATCAAGCCTAGGGGGGGCTGAATCAGCCCCCCCCCTAGCGGTTTTTCTTCTGTGGATTTTTACCAAGTGCACTTACAACGTTGAGACTTTCTGAATTTTAGTTTTTATCCTTCTTACAATCAAAAATTAATTTTTTAGAAAAATTAAATTCATTCCAGGGGGTAAACACACTCAATTTTCGAGAGATGTCTATGTAAAATTTCGAATAAATCCTATTAAAATCTACAGCTAATGTGATAAAATGATGAAAGACGAGGAACATATGCTACTTTTGATCCTCTATCCAACCAACTAGTTATTTGTAATTTAAACGTATGATTGTGCGTATTTCGGCACTACGCATGCGCAAATTCTTTGAATTCCTGTGTGATGACGTCATCACTTTTTGCTAATTTTTCTTTACAAAGCAATTGCTATTTATCCACAGAATACACCAAAATTAGACTGATATCTCTACTGCTTTGCGTTTTCTCACAATCAACGATTGAAGATTTTTAGTACTGAACCCTATTGATTTTGAAAAGGCAACATTGTGACGTCATGAGCAGGTCACGTGACATAGCTAAAAATAGATTTCATTTTTGGGTTCATCTCATGATGTACTATACACATGCCAAGTCTCCAGGCTCTAGCATATACAGAACAGAAATAAAACAGGGGGGCTGAAACAGCCCCCCCCCCC
>REGM01000400.1:0-12820 GCA_004194415.1 Aurelia aurita
CATACCTGACTATTTGTTGTGACCAGTGTCAGATGAAAACATTTAGCAAATTCTGCCTTTCCTTTGAGCATTAAAATCGAGTACCATACCTTAAAAAAACTCTCTTAATAGAAAATGAAAAACAAATCAATGAAAAATGGAATTAAAGTTTGGCTTTGAAATGATAGCATATATAGATCTTCAAAAAAAGAAAGAAAAGAAATAACTTTGATCCCTAATGAACTTTGAAATGTAAACAATTCGAGGATTGACGCAAAACGCTAATTTCCAACAACCAACATAGATTGTCAAAATGTCATTTTATGTCATCATGTTTCCGTTATTGACAAAGGGCATTGTTGACAAAGGAGGAAGTGCTTCCTCCCTAACTGCCCTGTGTCATCAATCACATGCGATTGCTATGGACTGGTAATGGCGCGTAGGAGGATTGCAATGATCATGGGCTTTCAAACAGCCAAAAAACAGAAAAGATATTATCATTATTAAACATGTTTCAATCTAGAAGTTACAGCTTAAGTAAGAAAGGAGATGATTCGCCAATAGAGAAGCTAACATACAGAAATGATATTACGGATGATGACCATTCGCCATTGAACCCGTTTAGTCGTCAAAACAGGCCTAGCACTTTGCCTGCAAGATATCGTCGCCCTCCTGCAATCAAATCGGCATCTGCACCAAGAAGTAGTGTTGGATCTCCGCCACCGTCACCACAGTTAGATGTATGTATAAATAGTATTTCTGTATATTTTTATTAATTTTTATGGGAATTTTTTACAGCCATCGGATCACAAGAAGGAACCGGGAACCGGGAACCTCTTATTTTGGATAGGCCCAAACGAAAGTAAATGGCTCTGATGTCACTGCAGCAGAACAAATAATCTATGATATGAACATGAAAATACTGTGAAGATATAGTTTAAATAGATGCACAGGTAAAAGCTTGGTGAAAGTAGGGTTTTTAGTTAGGATCAGTACAGGCACAGGTGTGCGTAAATGCACAAGCGCCGTGAAATTTAGGACAGTAGTGTCTACTTTCACAATAATGAAAATTGGCTGTGATGTGTTTCTCATGTGGGGAATTGTTTGTCCGATTTGCTTTGAGAGAAATTAGCTGTTCACTCAATGAATGAAATTGTTTGTATGATCTCAGTTGTGTGAAATTAGCCAATTTGGCCAATTTCATACTATTAGAAATTGCAAAGAATAATTTCATCAATAGCAAATTGTACATTCAATTATTTTCAAGTGAAATTGGTCATCCCCTTTCACTAAAACAATTGTTAATCAATGGATCTCATCCTTGTGGAATCAGCCAGCTATTCACACTCCCCAAAAGTGCTCCCAAGTGTATTGTTGGGAAATTCAGTTTGTTTGTTGAGTTCAATGTTTGGTCACATGACAACAATCCTGGCTAATCAGAACTGACTATTCACAATATCCCAAACAAATTAATAATTCTCATGTGTAAAGTTCGAAATTTGAATTCGACAATTTGGCAGTTGAAAATTTCAGTTAGAGAGAGAGATGAAAAGATGGAAATGGAAAAAGTTCCTCCAGTAAGTATCCTCAAATTAAAATTCATATGAATATTCAGCTGCGAATTGCGCTTTTGTTAAAGCAAACTGACTTGTTTATAATTGCCGACTAAACTTCCAGTTTTGGCCACTTTCAGACCCTTTCAGACCAGGACAGCCAGAGGTTAAATTTTCACAACAAATTCCAAATATGCATCAACCTTCAGGCAGTCAAATTCAAGTAACTTATTGGCTGCATGTATTTTTATTAACGTTCTTTGTATTTGAAAGAAAATAACTTTATTTCCCCATCTTTTCTATCTTGTATGTATTATCTATCTCTAGAAAATGTTTATGTGTTTTTTGCATGAGAATGACTCTTTTTTTTTAGAAATTCATCTCAAATTTTAAGAAACTTTTAGTTTTAGTGGTTTTAATTATAAACGAAAAACTGTTAAAAACCTTTAGAAATATAGGGCACAATATATTAAATTCTTATAAGAACTATTTGAGTACGTTAAGTACTTGCAATAAAATCATTTTGAAAGTTAATGACTCTCGTTTAAAATCATACGACTTGCCTAAGCTTAGCAACATCAGCCAGGCACATAATCCTCAAAGTTCGTCAATCTCCATCAGAGATCAGTGATCTCCATGCAAACAAGAAATTTTAAACTAAGCGCTCTTTAGATGAATAATACCCTGACTATTTCCCAATTGACTGATTGTTTTCGACATTCAGTATTCATTTGAATATATATTTAATCAATTTAATCCGTCTCGCCTTGGCAGTAACTTTTGTCTGCATGCTTTGTTGTTTGTCTGTTGCTTTTTGTGCTTGCTTGCCATGCCTCACAACTGATAACTGTTCACAAAGTAATTAGGTTCCCATGTGAATATTTTATGATTTGTGAAGACTCTTTGTTTGGTTGGAATCGCTTCAGAAACGGTTCAGAAATGTGTGTCATCAGAGAATTCAATTTGTGGGCAAGATGTTTTGACTTTCATGACGAAGCTGGAAGCTGTACTCAAAGGCTGTAGTACCTCTACGTCCTTCATCAATTTTGGATTTTAATCAAGAATTCAGAAGGTCAAAGCCTCAAATAAATCCGTCCAGAAATCGCTAGAAACATATCAGAGTCTGACCATACAGAGAATTGAGCAGTTCATACTCGAAGGATGTTTTGGCTTCTCGTGACGTTTTTGCATATACTTCCTTCATCAATTTTGGATTTTTAATCACGATTTGAAAGGTCAAAGCCTCACAGACACGGAATAGGACCTTACAAAGGAAGGGGAATTCATGTATCAGCATGTTTGCGTTCGGTGTTTGGTTGCAAATGGGGAAGTTGTTTTGCTTTCGTTACAATCGGAGCGTACCACTAAATAGATAGCTGATACGGGGAAGTACTTTTGGAAGCGGCTTACAGATAACTGTATTATTATCGAAAGCAACTGTTTATTTCATATTGAACACAGACTCCTGTCGATGCTGCCTACGAGTTTATTTATTTATCAAGCCTTCACTTAGGAATCAAGAAACTTGGAAATTTCAATGTCTACATTTTCCATCAAGATGGATAAAATTTTTTTGAAAGTTTCGCAGTCGTGGGAATCCTGGACTAGGCCGATCCCTCATCGCGATCGATCATTCAGCGAGAAAGATTTGGATTTACTTGTCGAGGATAATTATGCTGACGAACTTGTAAGCACAGGATTTCACAGATTTGCATCATGCCTGGGCATATAATATATGTGCACACTAGAGTTTCCTAGTTTCTTGCAGATTATTGAGCAAATTATACTTGCAAATGAACCCATATTTTAGAGTATAAAGTAAACATCCACCCCCTTTGAATTATCTCCGAAACCCCCTTTGAATTATCTCCCATCCTATCATAGCTGTACACAGCTTAAAATATTTAGGGAGGCAAAGAGGTAAAATTTCCTCAAATCTGGTCAAAATTACAGCAAATTTTATTGTTCCCATCGAATTTAGGGGGCCCCTCTGCTCCTATGCTGTGTATGGCCCTGTATCCTATTAACCCCTTGCTTATTCAAACTCTCCCATACTTATTTTTTTGATACATTGTTTACCATCTCTTGCAAGTTGTAGCTTTGATAAACTTACTGTACTCTGAATTAAGGAATAACAACCCCTTGCTTTCGTATTAGACACATTAATTTTGACTATTTTTCCAGCCAACTCATACCTATCCCAAGCAAGGTGTGCAGCGTGGCATACCAAAAAACTTTTTAGGGTTTTTTCGAGTTTTTCCAGGATTTTGAGATTTTTAAGAATTTCATGGAATTTTATGGGATGCTTTATAGTTAATTTTTAGATTTCCAGAATTTTCCCTGGATTTTCTGGGTTGGCAGAGAGTTTTGCCATTGGTTCATGTCCCAACGTACCAACCCGCTCCATGTACTAAATTACAACCTTTCAGTGTGTGACTATAACATAAGCCTATTCAATAACTAAATAGAATTAATAACAATGTTCAAAATATAGACACTTGCTTTGAAAGTGAAACATCAAGCAATATATATTTTTCAAAATCTTTTAATGTGTGTATTTTTAAAATTTGTAAGCAAAATTTGCTTTTTTCCCAATAAAATTTTGTTATGTAGTTTACTGCATCATAACTGTCATAAAGTCACAAAATCCAGCAAATGGTCCCAAGATTTGCTTGCTAGAGAAGGTAGATTTAATATATCTTACGTTCTAAGCCCCCAGTTTATTCCCACCCTTCTCCATATTTTTTTGTTAAACTTAGTTTTTCCATTCCCCCCTCCCTCCTGCCTTTTTATACTGGGAGTCATTTCTTGCAGATTATATTGTGCATGAGACCCACAATTATGGACTCAAGTGTAAAAATCACCAGCTACTTCAATTAGATTTATTACAGGCCAGATGACAGCAAAAAGCAAATATATGAGATTTTGAAAAATACCAGGTGTTTTGTAATCAAATTTGTGAAAGACATCAATCTTGTTAGAATCAGATTGTTGCTAGTGGGAGGGGTGATCAATGATCAGCAGGAACTGTGCATGGCCAAGCCCTCTTGTCTGGAAATCCAAAAATTGATTGTTTGTTTAATTTTTTAGTCAGCATGGTAAATTTATTCTCAGTTACAATGTTTACATTATTTTTATATTGAGGAATCCAGACAATTCAGGGGTGGAAGACAAGTTTTGAAGTCTTAAATTGAAAGTTCCATGGGAGTATCATTTTTCAGATTTTTCCTGTCCTCATAGTTATTCAGCACCCTTGTTTAAGGGGTGGCGCAACAAAATTACCTATTACCGCAATACCGCAGATAAAAACTGAAGACTACCGAACTGGACTTCATTAAAGATTTTGTTCANCCATGTCCCAGCCCGATTGTCTTGAAAACCAAAAATTGATTGTTTGTTTAAATTTTTAGTCAGCATGGTAAATTTATTCTCAGTTACAATGTTTACATTATTTTTATATTGAGGAATCCAGACAATTCAGGGGTGGAAGACAAGTTTTGAAGTCTTAAATTGAAAGTTCCATGGGAATATCATTTTTCAGATTTTTCCTGTCCTCATATTTATTCAGCACCCCTGTTTAAGGGGTGGGTCTTTGGGGGTCCATGATACCGCAAAACCGCAACAAAATTACCTATTACCGCAATACCGCAGATAAAAACTGAAGACTACCGAACTGGACTTCATTAAAGATTTTGTTCAAAAAATAAGGTGTCACAATATGAGATGAAAAACTCAATCTATGTAACAAGATAATGTTTATTAATTGGGCTTTCTTCATTTTAAGCAACAGCTTTCCCGCTTGATAGAAAGTTCATACCTTTTTTCTGATAATATCGAATATCAAACTTTGATCTTAGTTAAAACCGTTCACCGCTGAATGTTTGAAAACCGAAATAACATACAACATGAAACAGATTGATTACTGAAATACTGGCATGGAGATATGCAAAACTGCAGTACCATGAACTGACCCCCCTGTTTAGAGGAATCAAAAGTAACATGACATAACACAGAAATTAAATTATTTTTGTTTTGTTTTCCAGACAAAATTATGGGCAAAAGATGAAGTTGAAGATGGTGCAATATTTTCTGCCACCCTGAAGAAAGTGCGATATCGTTCAAGTGTATCACCAACTTCAAATGACAGGGACTCTTGTCTGTTATGGGAGACATTAAAAATAAGGGCGTTAAAAGGAGGAACGCTAGCTAGACTCATTGAGCATCTGACTCCAACAAATTCAAGTGTATTGGAAGATGACCCTGGATTTTTCGTTTGCTTTCTTTGCACCTACAAGACATTTGCATCCACAGAAGATGTTCTTGATTTGCTGCTTCAGAGGTAAGCTATGTCATTTTGAAATTGATGGGCAAATCACTCCTTAAAAAGCTTGTACTCTTTTCATGCAAATCTTTTTTGTTCTCCCAAGAAATCCCTGGAATCTTTTAAAATCATTTTGTTCCCCCAAAAAAATCTTGTACACTTTTTGAGGGAGTGATACAACTCCAGTTGAAATAGTTATGCTTTGTGAAGCAAAGTACTTCTTGAATATGTGTAAAATGACAGATTTTGAATCGAGTTGTAAACTGATGACAAACAAGGGAAGTTGGTTAACAAGTGCCAACAACTCAACGGATCCTAAACATTTTATCAGGATTGCCACTGTTTTGAAACTACATATACATCTCAGCTGTTGCAAAAAGATATGCCTTTGAGAGGCAATAATCTAAATCTAAAACAGGTTCATATTTTTGACAGAAGCACATTAAATAATTGTTTTGATTGATTCTTTAGCTTAAAGAATTTTTGCTAAAAATGTAGATATTCATGATATGTTGTGATCTGCAATTTTTTTGTTGGAAGAATATTTGCTAAAAATGTGCAAGATTCCTTCTACTTATGTTTGGGTGTGATAACTATTCCCAAAGCTACAATTATTTTGAGCTCGGATAACTAAAACTGTCTATGTAAATATAACCTGTAGCTAATCCCCTGTTATACTGCTCTGCATACATTCTCAATTCATCAAATTTCCCAGACAATTGTTTTGAAAGTCATCATGGACTGGTACCATGATTATGTTTTGTTTGCACAAAACAACATAAGAACATTGACATCATGTTGTAATCAGAACAGATGGAGAGATAAAGAAATTGAAGATGTGTGATTCAAAACAATTAGTCTCCTTTATTTTCAAGCAATAGAATTTTTAAAACTTGAAGTAAGCAAATTGTCTTGTAGCTGGTAGAGTTGCTAAAGAAAGACATAAGGAGCCAAGATAGTTCGTTAAAATTCTTTTCAGCTATCATTTATCTTTAAAGGGAATGTGCAATGGTAAATAGGCTTGTCTGTAGATAGAACAAAGAAAACACTCTGACATAGCATTATTTCTTTGGCTATCCATTGTTCATGGCGCTTGTGCAACTTCAATTTGAATGGGATATTTTTAGATTATTTTGCTCTTTGCAAATGCAAGCTTTTAACCTTGCACAAATCCTTTAAGCTGCAAGGTTATCTCTACAAGTTGCACGTTGAGGGAGTGAAGATGTTTATTCAGTTCACCCCCACTGTTTCTGAGCATTCACATCATCCCCCCCAACGTTTAAGGGTGACCACTTTTGTGTTCGTTGGAGGCTTGCATTTACGGTTTAAGGTGGTGTACACATTTTCACACCAGGCTTCGACCATAATTTACCTAACTACTGGTAATATTGACCTGAAGTCCTTTGCTGATAGAAATTATTTGGGGAGTCTAATCCTACCATGAATGCTCTTGCCAGCCCTCAGATATAAAACTTTTAAGAACATTGAACTTCTATGATGAACTTGAAACCTTTCATACAGTTTTTTGATAAGGGTAAATTTGATAGAGGATCTCAGAGGTAAAGGAAAGGGGCAATGTTAAAACAAGTATTGATTCGTCTTTTCAGGTACAGAACAATCAGACAGGAAGTGCAAGCAGGAACAATGGAGGTGCAATGTGCCAATTCTGTCTTCAGGTATCATATCATGATCATATTTTGCTTTCATTCTTATTTTTGCATGCACTAATATATTATCAGTTTTATTTCAAAGATATTTTAATGTATATATAATATATTATTATGTATTTTAGCTTTTTGAAGTATGAATGCGCCTATGAGCCCTGTGGATATACCGCACAATATAAATATCTTTATTATTATTATCATATTATCAGTTTCCTTTGAAATAAAACAATAAGCTGATCAGCATATTACAGTCTGGAAGCACCATGTCTTTTCCGCTCTCTATTTTATCGCTACTACCATGGGCATTGCTCCCTGGAGCTTAGCAGCATTATGCATGAGCCTCTGGGAGTAAGCGCCGTTTTTTCCCTAATTTCCTCCCCTTTCTCAGTTTTTATCTCAAGATCTCACACTGTTTTTCATTCAAGCTCCTCTATTCCTAGAACTTATTTTCCTCTGGAACAACCTCCCTAGTTAATTTTCCCCTTTCCTGTAATTTACAGGCCTTCAAACGTTTAATTAGTCGACTGGACTGTCCCTCTCTCTACCAACTCTTCTCGACTTCCAGTGGCTAGGCTATGAAGTAAGATAGATGGTAACACCTCTTCTTGAGACGAAACAGTAAAGAAAAGAAATCCTTTCCAGCTGAAGACTTTGGGTGCCTTGCAGAGAGCTATCTTGATCTTATTTTTTGGATCTATATATACTTTCATATATTTAAAACAACGTTGTTCCTTCCTTTTCAGCGGAATTTGCAGAGTCCTTTCAGTTTGGCTTGATCATTACCCTGGGGATTTTGATGAAGCGCCTTATTATCCTTCACTTCACAAAATAATCAATTTTGTCAAAAATGATATGGAAAGACAGCAAGACAAAAACTTGTGTGTAAAAACAGAAAAACTCCTGGATAAATTGTCAGTTAGTCCATTTGCGTGTGAAGGTACGTCCATTTGATTATTATCATAGTCAATAGGCTTCTTGGGAACTATTTTCAACTCGAGGTGAAGGGTGCAAGTCTCATAATTTCCGAAAAGTTCTATCCTTCGATTCATTATTTGTGGTGGTACTAGAAAGTGCACAGCACAAAAAAGTAAAAATACAATATCTAAGCATATAAAAGTGGCTCAAGCCACTTGCGGTCAAATTCTAGCCTATCAGATCAGTATTTCCTGTTGACGAAGATCAGTTACCCAAGTATGGTTTGGCACATGTCAAGGTCCATTGTCTTTGCACGGTATTTTTGTCAAAAGTGGCTCAAGCCACTGCGGTCAAATTCTAGCCTATCAGATCAGTATTTCCTGTTGACGAAGATCAGTTACCCAAGTATGGTTTGGCACATGTCAAGGTCTATTGTCTTTGTATGTTATTTTTATCAAAGGCTCATATATGCTTAGATTCCCTTTAATCATAATTTGCTTTATCGGATAACGACTGGTTTCCGATTATTAGCAGTGCAAGGTTGTCTTTTTAAGTTAGGTGTTTGGATCTTTCTACATAAAAGCTAGAAAACCAAACCAAGTGCTGTGTAGACAGAAAGAGCAGCCTTACTCCACAAAGGCCCTCAACTTTCGCTCATCTCACTGATTTGATGCTGTTGTTGTCGCTTCAGTGGTAGTTGTAGCGGTATCAGTTCAGTCAAAGAGTGAAACTAAGACTATGTATTGAGTCTACAGAAAGAGTTGGTTTTTTTCTCAAGATGTTTTTTTTCAATTCGTTTATTGTATTCAATTGTTTTTATTCGCGGGCATTTTCGCGTGACATCTAATTTCAGACAGAGTTTAGTTACAACTTGAATATTCTATTTCTAGACCCATATGCATTCAAATTTTGCAGCTGTGATACCCCTGTGGGCTGCACATGTGACGTTAACAGCAGTCCTACCTACAAAAACGAACCAATCAAAATCCACGAAGATACACATATTACGTCATTTGCTACATCCCTTGTTGCTGAGCAACTAACACTTGTTGATTCTGTAAGTATTTTCATTACAACTTATGCAAGTGGGTTTTTGGGGTTGAACTGATTTCATGGGAAAAGTGTTCCGTTTTGCTTCGACAACAGGGATCCATGGTACCTTTACGATTTTAGCATAACTGTCTAGCTAATAGAGAACAGAGAAAAAAAGACGGCACTTGGAATTTTTCATGGTGTTGACTTCAAGAGTAGGATCAATGCAAACACGAGGGCCGGTATGGGGGGGGGGGGGGATCCGAGGACGATTCACGAGAAATAAAATGGACGAATACCGATTGACGTAAAACAAGTTTGCATTTTCACGATGCATGAAAATCACCTTCTTAAAAAAATCGTCATTCACGAAAAATTGGTGCTTCAAAACACCCAACAATTATGAAACACGAAAAACAAAAACTTCCAACCACGTTGCATGAAAATACCCATAATACAGCCCCTTAAAAATCGTGTTCTGGCTAGACGGGACGTTTTTTCTCATAAACTCAGACCCTAAGACTTGAGCCTGCACAAGAGTGAACTAAGGCTGAAGTGTTTTCATCAAAAAATGTGCTGAAACTTGTTTGAAAGATGATACGTGTACGCAACTGAGCTGAAAAATTCACCCTCGTTGTAAACAAATAAATAAAGCTGAATATTTTCTCTTTGATATGAACTGAATTCAGCACGACGGTCCTCTTTCGGGTCCTCCCTCTTCCGGGTCCTGATCCTGGTCCTCGTGTGGGTCCTGGGTCCTCTTTTTCCGGTATGCCCGAGCATATTCCGTTGTTAATGAGTTACCCTCGTTAAATGCATAAAATAGCTGGGTGTTTCCTTCCTCGTTAAAATACTTGGAATTTTGTGGCTTTGAGAATTAAATCCCTGGTACACGATAACGAGGTTTCATTTACGTCTTTTAGATGACTGTATCAGAAAGAATTTTAAGATTGCAGTTGTCAAGCCCTTCCCACAATTTAGGCGATTCCAACAACCCGTCGCGTCGCTGAAAGCAAAAATTTTTAAGGGTATCAAAGAAGTAAGCTTTGATATATCTACTTGGTTGTGGACCATTAAGGAAGGTAGGACCCCTCCCTGTTTTCCTGCTGTTCACTAATGGTCTAGCTTTTGTGAGATATTGTAGTAAACTTAGACAGCACTCATTTATGAACTACAGTTCTCATATTTCAAGACTCAATTTCTTCAAGAATTATGAGAATTTACAGCGAATTTTTAGAGAAATTAGGTCCGGAGCTGTGAGCAAGTTTCCTAAATTTTAGAACATTTTGCTACCAAAAGGTTCTTATGAAATTCTGAAATTTTAATACTATAAATGTGGAATTAATTTGCTTTTGTTGAATGGACTCAAGGGCTTTGAAAGGTCTTAGCAATGTCTCACAGCAAGTATTAACAGAAGTCGCACTCAACTATTTCAAAACTTTTGTCAATTCTGTACAGTGTCAAAAGATTTTTGATTGACCTGTGGAATTAATGCTGCAAACCAATTTTGGAAAAATTGAGCGGTTTCTTATAAGCGGTTTCTTAAAAAGATACGCGTTCTTTCTTAATGTGGTCATCCGATTCTTTTGAAGAGTCTCTTATGAAACAGTCGGAAGTAGACACAAGGACCCAAGGGCATCAAAGTCGATCAACACTTGATTGGTAAAAAGCATAATGAACAATTTCAAATACGTCTTTGAGAACGTGGATCAACTCGCCCACTGTATCCCGCCACCTGGTAACACCCCTCAAAGGGATTCTCTGTTTGTCGTAGTTTGTCTGTGGTACAACATATTTTTTGTGATAATGAAGATCACGTCCCCTTTATTTTTGATAACCAAATACCTTTTTGAAATTTTCCTTCACAAATCCTGAGTCCAGAAAAATGTCAAACTTTCCTCCGGATGCCAGTTTCGTTTGTTAAACCTTCCTCATTTTATCAAGTCAAAATAGCCAGTTTTTTTCAAACTCCTCACGTTGTTTGTAGCGCTAAAATTTATAAACCAGTTGCTGTTGTCAAAATAACCCAACATTTTCCTTCGTTCAATATAAAAATTACCAAACCTCAAATATGACATTAACAAGCAAAACCTTTCTCCGGCTCGCAGCCGTGGAGCCGTGACTTTTTCTGGACTCTTCTGACAAATCCTTGTTTTGGTTAACCCGCCTACAGCATTTAGACCTTGAATAATCTTGTTTCGACGTTCTAAACCTCTATGATAGGTTCTTAATTTTATCATGGTTTTCGCAAGGAAATAACTCGGTTTGAAATCCTATTACCTTTTCGGTGTCCAGTCCACCCAATTCCGCTATCAACACCCAAAGAGATCTAAGACTTTGGGTCGAATTAAAATAAGTAAGATCGTAAAAAGAGAAGAGTTGCGTAAAGGGGTGAAAATAATGATATCGCTTATTAACTTAATAACATATAACATCTGTTGTTGTGCAGCGGAACCCTATACCCCACTTCTTATCCCCCAGAAAGATCCAAAAATTAGAGCTTCAAATTAAAATAAGTAAGATCGTAACAAGAGAAGAGGTGTGTATCTGTTATTAACTTAATAACATATAACATCTGTTGTTGTGCAGCGGAACCCTATACCCCACTTCTTATCCCCCAGAAAGATCCAAAAATTAGAGCTTCAAATTAAAATAAGTAAGATCGTAACAAGAGAAGAGGTGTGTATCTGTTATTAACTTAATAACATATAACATCTGTTGTTGTGCAGCGGAACCCTATACCCCACTTCTTATCCCCCAGAAAGATCCAAAAATTAGAGCTTCAAATTAAAATAAGTAAGATCGTAACAAGAGAAGAGGTGTGTATCTGTTATTAACTTAATAACATATAACATCTGTTGTTGTGCAGCGGAACCCTATACCCCACTTCTTATCCCCCAGAAAGATCCAAAAATTAGAGCTTCAAATTAAAATAAGTAAGATCGTAACAAGAGAAGAGGTGTGTATCTGTTATTAACTTAATAACATATAACATCTGTTGTTGTGCAGCGGAACCCTATACCCCACTTCTTATCCCCCAGAAAGATCCAAAAATTAGAGCTTCAAATTAAAATAAGTAAGATCGTAACAAGAGAAGAGGTGTGTATCTGTTATTAACTTAATAACATATAACATCTGTTGTTGTGCAGCGGAACCCTATACCCCACTTCTTATCCCCCAGAAAGATCCAAAAATTAGAGCTTCAAATTAAAATAAGTAAGATCGTAACAAGAGAAGAGGTGTGTATCTGTTATTAACTTAATAACATATAACATCTGTTGTTGTGCAGCGGAACCCTATACCCCACTTCTTATCCCCCAGAAAGATCCAAAAATTAGAGCTTCAAATTAAAA
>REGM01000400.1:18692-30216 GCA_004194415.1 Aurelia aurita
TTCTGTCGTAAAACAAATTTTTCGTATTTTTAAACTTGGTTCACACTAGAGTAAAAAGGCGTTAAAATTGCATCAGAATGCGACAGAAAAAAGCGTCGAAATCATTTTTTGCCTCAATTTAAGATTTTGTCGGCACCTATATGTGCAAACGGTGTTCCTTACTCCTAACGTATGTGGATGATGTGATTGCATTTGGAAGCGATTTTTCACAAAAAATGCTTTTAAAGTCTGTCTCAAATCAAATGTCTGGTGAGATTTGCAATAACGCAAAATTACTCATGCAAAACACTTTGATTGTTGTTATTCGCAGACATTTTCAGGTGCCATCTAATTTGAGACAGACTTCAATTTAGGAAATGAATGATCCAAATTGTAACACATTTTTACTCTTGTGTGAAGCAAGCTTTAGGCCATTTAGGGACAGCTTTCTTAATTAGATGAACAAGAGCAAATTTTGTAGCAATAGCAAAACTTGCCTTTCATTGAAACGCCATTTCAAAGCGATTAGCGATTGCAGACAAAGGGATTTCAATGGTCGGGTTATCAAGCCAAGGAGGTAAACAAAGCAGACCGCAAAAGTTGCCCTGAACCATGGGTAAGAAACTCTGTCGTTGTGCACGCGAAAAGGGGTTTTTAAAAAGAAGAAATCAGTATATATCGAAAGAAGAAGAATACATCTAAATTTCTACAGCCTAAATTTCATTTATTTAATTCAGAAGCTGAAAAGTAAACATCACAAATCTCGTACATTTGTATGTGTAATTCAAAGATTTATTGCTCGGCTTCTGAATTGAATAAATGAAATTTAGGCGGTAGAAGTTTAGATATATCCCTCTTCGTTCGATAAATACTCGTTTCTTCTTTAAAAAACTCCTTTTCGCGTGCACAACGACTGAATTTCTTACTTATGTTTCAGGGCCACTTCTGCGGTCTGCCTTGGCTTGATTACTCGGCCGTTGAAATCTCTTTGTCTGCAATCGCTAATCGCTTTGAAATGGCGTGTCAATGAAAGGCAAGTTTTGCTATAGTTACAAAATCTGCTCTTGCTAATTAGATAACTAATGTTTTATAGAAAACATTCCAGTGTGCCAGATCTGCTGCACAAAGTAAAGTCAGAAGTATTTGACAACGAAGATGGGAAACAGAACAAGTTTGTTTCGTTGCTTTCCAGAAAAATAGGAAAACCCGTAAGTAGTTAAAAGTACTAACTGTCCATTTTACAGCTTTCCCCCCTTTTTTAAAGAAACTAAGAATTTGAGCCAGTACTGATAGTTTCTTAGACTTATCAGGTTTTGAGTACCGAGAGTTTCTTACGAGTTTCTTACGAGTTCCATAACAATCTTCATGTTTACTTTCTGTGCCATCGTCAACATTTCAAAATGAAGTTTTTTTGAAGCCTTTCCAATGTTTAGACATTACTCAAATACCTTCCGAGTAATATGATACAGAAAGCAAGTGAAAATATAGTAATAATATGCTGATGGTTTCCTGGACATTACTAGTAATAATATGCTGATGATTAGTTGTTTAAGTAATTTTTTCCCAGTACTGGAGTTTCTTAATTGTTTAGCGAACTGAGATTTGAATTTCTTTATTCATCTCATAGACTACAGGGTGTCTCAAAACTGTTTGACGTTTGATTAAATGTTAAAAAATAACGATATGATGAACGGGCTCCATGGAAAGACGATCCTTCCCTAAGATCTTAAATTAAGTTTAGACGCCAGAATCCTGCAAATCCGCTGAATATCCACGGAGCTACAAGCTCTTGAAGTTCAGGTTTGTGCGAAAGCTGAAACCATGGGCTTCTCCGTAGCATTTGTAGTGAATGCAGCATGGGGCTGTCGTTTGTTGTGGTTCTCGTTTATTTCAGAGCGAACCAAATGGGATTTGAAAAGGATTTTACATAACCAAACTTTCTCGAACATTAATTCAAGCGTATGGATGCTTTGAGGAATTCTGTTGAGCAAAGGGCAACCCTCCCTAAATGAATCAAATATCAAATATCAAAGTTTAAAAAAGCAAATTTTGACAATGGTTCAGGAATAGAATCACTTTTGAGTTCCTATTTGGTTCGCTCTGATATTAATGAGAGGTATGACTTCGGATAACCTTCCTTTTCCTCGATGTTGGAGCGTTTTTGCATAACAAGTCGCTTTGGGGTCTCTGGTTTCAGCTTTCGCACAAAATTGATCTTTAAAAGCTCATAATGTAGTCAATTTTCAGCGGATTTGCAAGATTCTTGTGTCTAAAATTAATTTAAGATCTTAGGAATAGGGGTATCTTAACATGAAGCCTGTTTATTTGATCAGTTTTTTTCTCTCAATATTTAATCAAACGTCGAGCAATTTTTTGGGACACCCTGTAGACTGACGACGTGATTCCTTGTATTCGTTGAATGTTTTTAATCTGATTTTTGTTTGCTTTCTCTCATACAAGCTGTATTGCTATGAGTCTCAGTTTGAAGACACAACTATCATTCGATTCAACGCGGAAAACCGAGACTCATGTAGTCATTCTACTTATATACTACTTTTTTCAAATATTTGCAAAGTTTAGAAACTGGCTCTTAGGCTTGTTTGAGAATGGTAGAGCCATTTTATGTATAGATTTTCTGAATCACTTTCAAGAATAATATTTCAACTTGGAAGCACCAATGTCAAGAAACAAGGTAGCCATGTTCAAATTAACTTTTCAGGATTAGCTTAAAAGTTATTGCGAAGTTATTGGAGCAAAATTACGATCGCTAGCCCTGATAAAATCTTTTACCTTTTATTTGGAACACCCGGTAGTTACATTGTTGTTCAGATACTAGCCTATAGTACAATTATATTTAGGCGTTTGTTCAATAAAGCTATATATTTTATCTCAACAGTCACCAAATGGCACACCTGTACACTCTCCGACTGCTGTAAATAGTCTCTCTCCAGATGATAGAGTGTCATTCACGGACGAAGTGAATGAAATTGCCAGAATCATGATTGATGGATGTCATGATCATGTTTACAAAAGTGTGCTGGTGAGCTTACAAATTATTTCGAAATGAAAATTGTCTCATTTTTGCTTTTCCGCCATTTATCTTTGCTTTTTGTTACATGCAAGTTTTGCATGAGTTCAGGTGCTCTGTGTCGACTCTGCGTTCTTCGATTCCAGTCGCTGGAATTACAAGCCACGAGCAAGTAAGCAGCCAGCCCAGAGGCGAATCCAGCCCTTGAGAAGTGAGGGAGTCTGGGGGGTAGCTCCAGGAAAATGTTTGCGACCACGCCCTCAAACGCTTGGATAACGTAGGAAACGCCCTTATAGCTATATTTTCGTTAGATTATTTAGTAGATCGCTTGATTACACAATAAGCACATTTGTTCTGCCTGACCCCTCCTTAGATATCGATTTTCTTCCACTTTTGTGCGAATCTCGAGGACCATCTTTTGGAAAAATTAGGGGTTCCAGACCCCCCATTCCCCCCTTGCTCCACCACTGAGCCAGCCCAGCCATCCATCCTCCCAAGGTCGCCAAAACAGCTGTGGTTAGCAACCCTACCTCCATGCACAAGGTTGTTTGGAGTTCAAAGCCCACCAGTTTCTTCTATTGTCTAGCTTCGTCATTCATTTGAATGAAAAGCCTCAACTTTAACCCAAGCTATTTCATGTACTTTAGAATACGTTAAGCCAGATGATTGAGGTAGGTTAGGGACTTGTGGCCTAACAGCGTGTTGTCTTTGCTTTGTAGATATCATCAAGCGACAGAAGTCGTGATGTAATCACAAAAGGTCTTGAAAGATATGACATGAACGAATCAGCTGATGACTTTAATTTGTATCAAATTGTACCAAATTCAAGTAAGTCATATGTCATTTTTTCGATATCTTATTCTCTGTAGAAGCGCCTGGTTTAGGTTGGTGCGGGCATTGATTTAAAAGAACACTTTGCTTGTTCATCTTTCTGATAATGAAGTTAAAGTCCTGAAATAACAACCTATAGCCAAGGTTCTTGTTCCCTGCATTTTATTCTCGCCCAACTGGTTGACGCGAGCTCAATCCAGTTGAGCGTAGTGATGCCCTTCCAAGTCAAAAGAATGCAATGAAACGATGTGAACCTAACCAAGCCATGCAGCCTTTTACAATCTCGTTAGCTGTCCTTTTAAAATGTGACTTAAGGGGAATCTAAGCATATAAAAGTGGCTCAAGCCTCTTGCGGTCAAATTCTAGCCTATCAGATATCAGTATTTCTTGTTGACATAGATCAGTTACCCAAATATGGTTTGGTGCATGTCAAGGTTTATTGTCTTCGCCCCGCTATTTGTATCAAAGGCTTATATATGCTTAGATTCTCTTTAATGCTATATCTGTTTGGAGTCCTCTAATGTCCTTGCAAGGGCAATGAACAAAGGTTACGAATTTCTTCCTAAAATTTTCGAAAAATGAACATTTCATTATTTTTTCAGACTGAAAACGTGTAATTGTTGTTTCATTTTGCAGAAGAATTACATCTACCTCAAAGCACGAACATCTTCTATGCTGTGAACAAAAGCGTCGAACTGAAATTTCGACTGAAAAAGAAACGAAAAGATAACCAGAATAAAAGGTAGCAAGAATTTTTCTAATATTTGTAAATAAATAAATAAATAAATAAAACATTTATCGTTTATTTTGTGAATGTATGTGTGCACCCTCTGAGTCGGGAAAAAGGTTCAGGCGTTTGCGAGTAGTTTGCAATCCTGTATCAGATTTTTGTTGAGCAGCTCAAATCTTTAAAAAGGCGGTGTAAAACTTTATTACTACATTCTTTAAATTGAATGATTTGAAAGGTACTTAGTGTTCTTTGCTGTGATTCTACCGTGGAAATTATTTTATATCTTGATTATTTTCAAAATGGCAGAATCTATTATATTAGCGGGCGTGACGTCCTCAAATTTCCGAATCGTAAACCAGAAGGGCGACAGATTTCTGCTTGCCATCATATTGTAGACCTTCATAAACTATGGTTTTCTTGAAGATTGTATCATTTTTCCCTTATTGATTTAGGATCTACAATGATTTTAATTTTTTCAAAACTTTTCATGAATTCTTTACATGGAAAGAAACAATCGACCATTTTGAAAATAATCAAGATATCAAAAAATTTCCTGGGTAAAATTAAAGCAAAATACCCTTAGATCTGAAAAATTTACAAAATTTAAGCAATTTAAAAAAAACTTTACTTTAAGTTAAAACAGGAGTGTCACAGTAAGCACAATTTATCTTTGCCTAAATGTTTATCTGACATCATGTTGCGTGGATAAGCGGGCTGCTCCTGATGTTATAAACTTAGAACTGTCTCGCAGGCGTTCATCTCCTTACTTACAAACTAGAAATCTATTCATGACCCCTCCTAAGTAAGACATGGGAAATCTACCCATATGACCCTTCTTTTAGAAAAGATGACCAATGACCCCATCATGATCCCCCTGGCCCCCATGGGAGCTTATAAAGGAAAAGTCCCAAAGTAGAGAAGAAAGGGTCAACATTTGTGATTAAACGAATTTATATCAAGCAAATTTATGATCTAACTTGCGTGTCAGTCACATCAGGAGAATTTGATGGCAAACTATGAAACTACCGGCTCGCAAACATCCGAGCTTTTTTCCGACTCAGGGAAGGGTCAGCACACATCAGGTAGCATACCAATCTGGTTCCGAGGGCCTGTTTCCCAGCAGCCTCCTTTTGGGTCATGGGAACGAGGTTGGTAGCATACCAATCTGCGGATATTTTAGGCATCACATTGGATGCAAATTGGTTTTATAGATGCAGCAGAGCTAAAAATTGACATACCAAGAAATTTAATAGGACAAGCATAGCTATCGTCCACTTAGATCTTGCTCATTTTTTAATCAGAATTAAAAAAAAAACTATAAAAAGCCTGAGGTTGAATCAAGCAAATTTTCTCTAATTTTAGTTAATCCCTCTCGGTAATAATGTCAAATTATCTTTTTAGCGTTCCATTTTTCTAGAACAACTTACAACAGTAGATTTTCCAGATTTTAAATTTCAAAATTTAATTAGAACATGCTTCAACCTGGTCTCCGTCCCAATATGACAAAAGGCACTGGGACGAGGTTGAACATGCTTATCAACGCTGGGAGCAAAGTCTGGGAGCAAATGACATTGCTGGGAGTCAACAAACTTTTCTGAAGTTTTTCACTCATTAATGTTCTTAAACAACAGAATTCTGCTGATATCTTCGTGACTCTTTCATTTTATGCTAAAGCAACCAAATCTGAGTACAAACAAACTATGAATATACGAATAGGTTATGGAGTTGTCGCTTTTAATGCTGAGGACATGGGTGGAAAATTCTGGATACAAATGGGAAAATTTTCTTACGCCATTTACTAAGTTTATTAATATTTGACACCGTATTTCAAAATATCGAAACATTTCATACCCCACTATTGAGTCATTGATCTTGGATTCAGATGAAAAACTTGAAACTACAAAGAAACGCAATCTGGACGTAAAGAAAGCAAATTGGAAAAGATGGAAGAGTCAAAGAAGTCGAGAACCCTCATCAACTAGTTTAAGTAACGTCTTGCCTGATAGACACAGCAGAAACATTTAAAATTTCTGAAACAGTCTATGTAACTTTATTTCAGGTTAAAATATATTCCAAAATTTTTCCCCCCATCATATATTTTGTCAAAAAGTGTGATACTCCAATAAATAAATAAAATTTAGTACCCCTTCCACCCCGGTACCCAGCATTAAAATGACAACTCCTTTATAGGGGTTGAGAAAAACTATTTTTGAAGTACTATCCGTAAATTAAACTCAAGTTATTGTATGATCTTGATAGTTTTATAGTAGATGGGGTTTGAGAATGGGGTGTGTTAAAATACTTTCGTAAATTTCGGGGGATATACAGGCAGTATTTCATATGCACTGGCTGTAAGTAGAATAATATATGATGTACAGGGCCCCTGCTACACAGAAGATGCTTTAGTCGGTGATAAAAAAAGGGGGAATTCGGTATAACGAACGGTTATGCGGTTTACAAACCTTATGCTATTTTTGTGAGAACGTCCATGGCTTTCCACTGGCCAGGGTTATAATGAACAACCCGAGTTGAAAGATGAGATCTCATAGGGCTACTTTATTTCATTATCCGATGCGTGGCCAAAGAAAGCAAAACCAAAAGAAACAATGGCGTGTTTGGGTTTTCCTTGTCCTATTTATAGACTGCGCCATATTGCTGTAAGTAGAATAATATATGATGTACAGGGCCCCTGCTACACAGAAGATGCTTTAGTCGGTGATAAAAAAGGGGGAATTCGGTATAACGAACGGTTATGCGGTTTACAAACCTTATGCTATTTTTGTGAGAACGTCCATGGCTTTCCACTGGCCAGGGTTATAATGAACAACCCGAGTTGAAAGATGAGATCTCATAGGGCTACTTTATTTCATTATCCGATGCGTGGCCAAAGAAAGCAAATCCAAAAGAAACAATGGCGTGTTTGGGTTTTCCTTTTTCCTATTTATAGACTGCGCCATATATATAAGTCATTCACTTTAAACTAAAAAAGGGTTAAAAGTTACCCATTGCTATCCATGTTCCCACCAACCCAGAAATTCAAAATTGAAATTCAAAATTACAGAGTTAGAAACAGAAGACAGCAAAACCATCATAAAATATTAACTTGAATTTTTTAAGTGAAATTTAATGAAATTGTAAGAAACTCAACTCTCAGATCGCCAAAAAGTTTAGAAACGCCAGTACTGGGAAAATATAAGTTAAGAAACTATTTATTTTAATAAAGGAAATCCGTAGCATATTTTTACTTTGTTTTCACTTGTTTCCGGTATTACATTACTCGGAAGGTACTTGACATTGGAAAGTCTTCAAAATACTTTGTTTTTTTGTATAAGTGTTCACGAGGGCACAGGCAGTAAACACGAAGATTGTTATCGAACCTTTAAAGAGCTATTGTCACCCAGGGTCCTTTGCGGGCATGTTGCAATTTCAGACTGTCTGAAAATCAAATTTGGCCTCTAGTGGAAACTATGGATCCACACTGCAGTAGTTGAACTGATAGAAAAGTCAACTAAAGTCAAGTTTTTCTATCAGCTCAAATTCTTAGTTTGATCTAAAAAAAATACGTGTACATTGCTAGGGATATTTTAGTTTCACAAACATTACCATTTTGCAGTATTTTCATCATTCTTGTGAATAAATTGTCGATAAATACAAGCTTATTTTAATCATGTTTATAGATTATTTTTAATTGATTATTCAAAAACTATTAATCTTGCAAAGTAGTTTTATCCGTCATTTTCACTGGCAATTCTTCACAGTTGTTTGGCGTGCGCATTATGCGAAACACTGGTAATCTTTGGAACTTGTAATCTTTGGAACTTGTAATCTTTGAGAGCCTCAATTGTCAGGCTCTCTTCAATATAAAAATTGTGTCATCAGCAAATTCGAATATTTTCCATAGAAATTAACACTTTCAACTAACTCAATTTAAGCGACAGATCCAAGCCTTTTGTCTTACAGTAAAGAACCCACTTTAAGTTGAGGAACCCACTTTTTTACCTCAGCCTATTGTTCTTCCTTTATTACCCTATTGTTTTTCTATTGTTCTTTCAAAAATTCAGGGTCTGGATTTCTTTTAATGGGGTTCCTTAAGGCGGGACTTTGCTGTACTTTTGCATCAAAAATGGGAACAAGCAATTTCAGCCTTGTTTTGTTGAAAATATAGCACTTTCAAAAACAACCAATTTAAGCAAAAAGATCAAGCCTATAGTAAACCTCGTGTTTTGCTAAAAGATCAGCGCTTTCCAAGGGCAACTTGAGCGAAAAAGGCAAGGCTTATTATATAGCCTTCCTATATTGTCTAAAAAATCAGAACTTTCAATCAAAGGGGCAATGCGATGATCTCACTTCTTGATTATATTTCGGCTTTTAAAAACAGGCAATTTTGGCGAAAAGTCAACAATCATATAACCTTGCATTTTGGCTAAAGATTTGTACTTCGAACACAGGCAATTGACCCAAAAGGCGACCCTATATCTATATTGTTGTAAAGTTAGTTCTTATAGCAGGCAATTTTTAGCAAAAGTGGAAGGCTATGCCCTTGCTATTCGGTGACAAAATCGGGACTTTCGTAAATAGCAAAGTTAAGCAAAACTGGTTTGACAGGTTGCATCAGTATCATTCAGATAACAGTTCGTTGGAAGTTTTCAGTGTGTAGGTCCATCCACAAGCACAGGGTCCTTAATAACACGTAACTTTTGGATCCATAACGGACCAGCCTCCCGTTTACACTAATCCTGCTAATCCACAGAATAATTTTGTTCTGGAGCAGTGTAAACGCTCTTGAACCGTTTAAATAACTTTGCAACTGATCAAAACTGTACCGGTACAGTGTAAACGTGGTCCAACGCAAACTATTAACTTCCCCACAACGAGATCACATTCGAAGATTACGCAAAAAAGAAATGATACAGAAACATGCTTTTGAAAAAATTCCATCAAGTACAAAATTCAAGCTAGGTCTTTTGTCCCATCATCATCATCATCATCATTAACATTATTTAAAGTTGGATTTTAATCTATGTAGTACAGGGTACTAATTCATTCCAACTATAAAAGTAAATACTTAAAAGAAAAATTTATGGACTAAGATATATGGTATAAAAACGTTACAAACATAGTCTGCAGGTGCACTTTGTCACCGAAGGTACGCAAAAAGAATATTTGAACTTCTGGTCAGAGAAAATTCTTTGGTTTTCTACTAAATAACGTCTTGATTTGCATGATTCCCCCGTATTCTGATCGAAAAAAGGAGTGCTAAGGTTCACAATGGGGGGCACACTTCTTGCCAAAGAGGGAGCGCAAAACTGAGTTTATATTATGAAGGGGGAAGTTGCCCCCGCTTGCCCCCTAAATCCGAAACGGCAGCAGCAAGTTCTTCGGGAAAAAAGAGAAAAAATAGAAGGGAGTGAAACAGCAATAAGGAAGGTATAAGGTACCTGAATCTTAGGGTCCGATCCCATGGGTCATAAGTCCTTTCTTTATCCCATGCCCTGACATTCGACTGGAAAACACTTGCACTCACAGAATTTTCCGAAATTTCAATTTTGCCCTTTATGTAAAAATGGAAGATGAAGAACTGGAAAAAGAACAAATTAGATCTTCATTACAAACGGTTATTAGACGTATCGAACGATTGGAAGAAAATCGTGGACTTGCAATGCAACCAACAACAGAGCAGCCTCAGACTTTCCAAGCCCAGCCACTGCCAGGTCCAAGTCAAGGTCCAAGTCAAGGTCAAAGAGCAAGATCGCACACTTCAAGCCACATGGCTGCAGTGAATCAGGATTTCAGGTGGGGATTGAATATACACGTCATAGACATTATCTGTTAGCTTTTTACTGGTTCCAGTCACAAAATATCGCAAAAGATATGGCTTCTTTTCGAGATTGAGGAAGAAGTTCAAGGGGCGTATCACTCTGTGTGAAAATCTCGTACACCTCTGGCAAAAATCCTTTTGTTTCAACAAAAAATCCTCAAGAAATCCCTAAGAATCCTACTGTTTAGAAAATCTTGCACGCCTTTTCGGAAGAGTGATACACACCCTCGAAGAAGTTACTCAATGTTAACAAAAATGCTAGACAGTGGCGGAGCCAGGGGAGGGTATGAGGTATGAGAGAGTAAATACCCCCCCTCACTTTAAAAAATGTGGTTAAAATGGTAATTGAAAAATGTAATAAAAATGTCTGGGCATACCTTTATTTACTTCCCCCCCTCCAGTTGGAAACTTTTGGGCTTTTACCCCCTCACTATTTTGGTCTGGCTCCGCTACTGACGCCACTGTGAGTGGTCGACAAAACAGAGCATAAACGTCTATTATATGTTTGTTTCTTGTTTGAATTACTTGAAAAATGTATCACTCAATTAATCATAATAAGAGCTTTTATTTGATATATAATTTTCATTTTTGCAGACATCAACAGAATTTCATATCGATGATGTCATGTACATTTATGACGTCATTTTTCAAAAAATTAAGTGTATAAATTATAAATTTTGTAGCAGATTAGCTTGATCTTAGTTGTTTCATGCAATTTAAGTCGATATAGATTGGAAATTGGAAGACAACTGAAAAATCTGCAGTCACAATCTGTTCACAGCAACAAAGAGCGAACTCAACGCTAATTACTCTAGACACAGATACTTAAAATTGCTTCAATGTACATATTTTGATCATTTTCTATCATTCAAGATCATTGTCAATAAACTGGGTCTGGTAATTAATTGAATAGAGTTTTTCTTGTGGAATTATGATTATAACATGTTTCTTTTTCCTTTCAACAGGCGGGCATTTCCAAGTCTTGGAGGGGGAGGTAAAAGGGAACCATTGCCTAGATCAGCAACCCAGACCAAAAAGCCAAAAAAGCAGAATTATGTAGTTATAACGCCAAAAGAGACATATACCCATGATTTCTGCTTGCTTTCAAGCAAAAAATCAACAAAGACACCATCGTTAA
>REGM01000400.1:34321-49121 GCA_004194415.1 Aurelia aurita
TTATGATTCTTTTGTAGGATGCAGCAATGAAAAGGAAAGTACAGAACATATAATGCAGTGTAAAGCAACAAATGAGATGATGGGAACGAAAGGAAATATTATGTGGATAAATGGAAAAACAGAGGAACTAAGGAAAATAACAAAATACATAAACAAATATATGGAAAAAAGGACAGAGAAGAGCATAAAATAGGAAAAGTAATGACAAAGTTAAAAAAGAAAAAAAAAATTGTAGGAGAGCCTTGCATAATCTCGAAAGAGGCTATGCTTGCCGGTTATGGCAAAGAGGGCGCCGTGCAGATTCAAAGATTCAAAGAATCAAACAGGGATACTAGTGAACAAATTTCGAAGAGCAATCCCATTATTTATCGGCTAGTCCTTCAAAGATGGTCTAGAAGATGAGCACACTACATACAGTATAAGTATATATATATATATATATAGTGTAGATGAATAGACATAGAGCATGAGTTTCTAATGTTTCTCATGATATTGTTATTACAATTATTTTGATTTCTAAAAGCGAATTTCTATTCCTCAAATATTTATTTGTTGGTCTACTTCTTGTGATCACCAGAACACTTGAGGTTCAAGCAATGTTTTAATTTACTGTACTTCTTAGGATTACAAAGAGCATTCAAACTGATTCAGACCATTCCTAAGAATGCTATTTGAGAAAAAAGTTGAAATACGTTTCACCTGTGTAATTAATAGGCAAACTTAGACAAACCTGTAATGCTCATTTTCCTTTTCAAATTACTTTATTTAACTTTGTGATTGTACAAGGTAGTACATATTTCTACACAATGTATATAAATACTGTTAAATAATCATACAGTGTAAAACTTGCTGCATAACTTGATATATAACTTGTTATACACATTGCATTGGACATGAATCGAGAATTGGTTCAAAGCACGGCAAACTGTCTTTCTGCATTCAGAAGGTGAGTTGAAATATTACTGTAGAATCCCAAAGAAAGCATTACTCAAACACATATTGCATACCATAGTAAGCTAAGGAATTTTGCAAGTGTACACATAGTACTAGATACAAAATTGAAACAACAAAACATAATTTTTGTACGAATAGCAATTTTGCAAACAAAACTTTGCAGCAAAGAATGACACGAGGGGGGATTCCAACATATCAGCGATGCCTTTTTTATACTCAAGGTTTCCTTTGTGGTGAGCAATCGGGAAAGTCTCATTTGAAAAAGAAACAAATTGATTAGCAGGTAGCATCTGTAATAAAAAATACTTATTATGTTAAAATGTGTAGACAATTGCAGGAAGGTTAAGGCCAGGAGAGCTGCAGTTTTCGTGCGAGGAAAATGGCATGAAGTAAATTTTTGGTTTTTCGTTTATAGAGGTTTAGGTGAACAACGATTCTATTGTCACTTGAAAACCCTTTTGATTATAGGATTGATTTTTGACAAGAAACTGAGGTGGCTTACATATGAATAATTGCCTGTTCAGAACTAGAAAGCATTTTAAACAAATCATATACCATAAATATGCTTAACATTTAACTTGTCTGTGTGTATTCTCAATCTTTAGCAAGAAGATATAAGATCTAATGAGCCTGACGAACATTGTCCTGTTCATCAACGAAACAAAGGACTTGAAGACATTTGCCGAGACACTACTACAAACACACAATGGAGTTTAGCGGGCTCAAACAACACAGGCAGAAGTGCAATGGCAAAAGTATTGTTGCCTTCAAATTCTGAGACTGTATCCAGGTTAGTTATAGTGTTTATCACAATAAAATTAGCTGAAAGAAAATAATATCATCCACCTCGTTGTGATGGACATACCACTACCTCTAAAATCGCTGCTCTCAAGCATATTAATCAATAAACAGGTCCTAGCATAGCGATTCAAGCGAGCTATGATTGGGTACGGTGGCCTTCCTTGGGAAAATGTTTGATTCCATAACCTTTACATCCTTAGAAAATGCCTATCATGCAAAGAGATTAAAACTCGAGAAGAGAATTAAAAAGCAATACTGCGCTAGTAGAGACAAACAAATTGGTCTCCCACAACCACCGCTCCCCCCCCCCAAGATTGCGCACCTACTTATGTCTATACTTGGTCATGTCCTAGTGAAACGTAACTTTGCAGCACTGTCCGCCTTCTTTTTGTAGACTGGAAGGATGCTCTTTACTGTTCCGCTATGTGTGGGATGAGGCCTTTGGAGAAGAGGAAAATGAAACTCTTAACCGACATTTGCAGCCATTTTGCAAAGAAAACAAAGTAAGTGCCATGCACGTTACTGTTCTTGGTGATTACCGCAAAGAGCACCTTTTTAGAAACCTGTTTGATTCCAAGTATACTCAATAACATATACACTTATTACAAATACCATTATCCTGCATCACTCCTGTTGCTTCTTAATACAGTTATAACAACAAGTCAAAATACCCTTCCTATACTAAAATCTCCAACACGAAACCGCTAGTCAAATCACGTTCAGAGTAGCAATCCATCGCTTTTCTTAGATTTCTTACAGATGTTGCCAACCACTAAACAAAAGAACGCAAAAGGATTGCCTTCAAGAAGAATAATAATTCAGCTTTGAAAAATTATCTGTTAGCAGAAAAAATCTAAACTTGACACCTTGATATTTTTGACCACTTGTCAGCGGACCAGGGAAACTGAGGTAGGAGTAAACATGACTAGCAGCCTACTGATATCTTGCACTTTCAGGCAGGGATATATCTTGGCTTGGACCATTCATTTCTTTGAACCTGTGGAGACAAAACGTCCAAGAAGCTGCAAGGAGAATCAAGACGATTGTCAGAAAAACCATGCCAAAAGACATGCAAAGATGATGAACACAAGGAATGGCGCAGACACTGTTCACATACATTTTGGTAATGTTTCAGAAACATATAACTTAAAAGACAGAGTAATCATTTTGAAACCGAAACTAATTAATTAAGAAATGAAAGTGAGAAATGTGAGTAATTAATTTGTTAACGCAGTCTAAAAAAACATGATCGGAATCAACAACATTTAATCAGGATATTGGTTACTGCTATCTACCGGTAGTTAAAAAAAACTTTATGTTGAAAACCGGATTTTTATCACAGTTTGCTCTCACTACTTCATCTGATGGACTGATGTTATTATGTCTAGAACCGCATTGATCATTTGTTTTGAAATGCTCTGAATTCTTTGTTTACTCTAGACAGTGTGTAGTGGCCATTGCAAATGCTTCACATCGGACTTTTCAGTATGTATTCTCAATCTTTAGCAAGAAGATACAAGATCTAATGAGCCTTACGAACATGGTCCTGTTCATCAACGAAACAAAGGACTTGAAGACATTTGCCGAGACACTACTACAAGCACACAATGGATTTTCGCCGGCTCCAACAACACGGGCATGAAAAGTGCAATGGCAAAAGTATTGTTGACTTCAAATTCTGAAACTGCATCCAGGTTAGTTATAGTGTTTATCACAATAAAATTAGCTGATAGAAAATATAATATCATCCACCTCGTTGTGATGGACATACCACTACCTCTAAAATAACTCTTGCAACCCGACAAAAAGAATTATATTGCAAGCAAACAGACATTTTTGGCTAAGGCTTATCAGTCCCTTGACTAGAAATTTTACAAGGGTCGAGACCAGAAAAATGGCACATTCCATAAATTGTTAAAAAATGTAATGTTACCTGGGATATCAATTATTCAAACTCAGAAACCAAAAACAGAAATTAAAGGGTATTTTTCGCTGCTGTCAAGCATATTAATCAATGAACGGGTCCTAGCATAGCGATGCAAGCGAGCTATGATTGTGTCCAGGGGCCTTCCTTGGGAAAATGGTTGATTCAATAACCTTTACATCCTTAGAAAACGCCTATATTGCAAAGAGATTAAAACTTGAGAAGAGAATTAAAAATCAATATAGAGACAAACAAATCGGTCTTTCACAACCACCCCCCCCCCAGATCACGCTCCTGCTTATGTCTATACTTGGTCATGAACTAGTGAAACGTAACTTTGCAGCACTGTCCGCCTTCTTTTTGTAGACTGGAAGGATGCTCTTTACTGTTCCGCTATGTGTCGGATGAGGCATTTGGAGAAGAGGAAAATGAAACTCTTAACCGACATTTGCAGCCATTTTGCAAAGAAAACAAAGTAAGTGCCATGCAGGTTACTGTTCTTGGTGATTACCACAAAGAGCACCTTTTTAGGAGCCTGTTTGATTCCAAGTATACTCAATAACATATACCCTTATTACAAATCCCATTATCCTGCATCATTCCTGTTGCTTCTTAATACAGTTATAACAACAAGTCAAAATACCCTTCCTATACTAAAATCTCCAACACGAAACCGCTAGTCAAATCACGTTCAGAGTAGCAATCCATCGCTTTTCTTAGATTTCTTGCAGATGTTGCCAAACACAAAACAAAAGAACGCAAAAGGATTGCCTTGAAGAAGAATAATCATTCATCTTTGAAAAATTATCTGTTAGCAGAAAAAATCTAAACTTGACACCTTGACATTTTTGACCACTTGTCAGCGGACCAGGGAAACTGAGGTAGGAGTAAACATGACTAGCAGCCTACTGATATCTTGCACATTCAGGCAGGGATATATCTTGGCTTGGACCATTCATTTCTTTGAACCTGTGGAGACAAAATGTCCAAGAAGCTGCAAGGAGAATCAACGCGATTGTCAGAAAAACCATGCCAAAAGACATGCAAAGATGATGGACACAAGGAACGGCGCAGACTCTTTACATCCTTAGAAAGCGCCTATTATATTTGCTGATCCCAGAGTTCTCGAGTTCCCTCAAATACAACGGACTTTATTGACTTTTCCTGGAAAAATTCTACCAAAAGTAGACTGTTTACGCTGCCTGCATTTGCTTGTCCAAAATGAAAGGGAAAAATTGATTCGATCTTCCTTTTCTAGGCTATGCAAAGATGGCAATGAGACAATGAAGCCATCAAAAAGGAAGAAAAAACGACCAAACGCTACGAAGAGATCATGGATGGAGAGATCATGGATGCTGATCAAAGGTGGTGTTGAAGAGGGACTGATTTCCTGTCTACGACTAAGTAGCGACTCGTTGTGTAAAAGTATTTGCAGTAGTATATTTGTAGTAATAATAGTATAATAGTATATGTAGATGCTAAGTAGCGCTGAGTACCGTATGTGCCAAGATGTTCTCGTTATGGTTTGACGGTAATGTACAAAGAAATGTTGGTTTTCCTAGCCTTACACAACTGATTAAAACTCGGACATTCGACGGGTCGAGTTTTCTTTGATTTCCGGGTCGAGTAAAAAATGGGCCTAAGTGACCATGTCTTCTTTCGTTCAGTTTATTTCTGTCAAGGAAGCCCATACAAGGCGCAGTTATGACTTTTTAAGGCCATTATGACTTAAACTTGACATCAAACAGCAGTTGTGGCCAAAAACCTCCATTTTGAGTGAAAATCGCGTGATCCAAAGTCATCCCCTTTTTGGAAGTTTTTGTCATCGAAAACATAAGAGAAGGATGTGGGCGATTGACGATTCCCTTGCACTCCCTGTCATGTTAGTTTTGATTGGTTAGTTCATATGAAACGAGGATCTGATTGGTTTAAAATGGCAATTCCCTTGCTCTTCCTACCCCATACGTAAGAGGGCTGTACCCTGACTATTACCGAAAATATTTCCTTAAATTAAATTGAAGAAAAACCTACAAACGGCATTTTTACCTAGACTTTCATAACATTGAGTTGATAAAATTGATAAGATGGCTTCAAAATCAAACACGAAGGAAACGGTCTCTTGCTCTGAATTTCTTGAATTGACTGTTGCTGAGTTAAAGTACTATCTCGCTCAACGTGGTTTGTCACAGGACGGCACAAAACTGGATTTGGCTGCTAGGGCTTTGGTTGCTTATGAGAAAAACGAACCAATAAGAAAGGACATAAAAAGGCTTGAAGATGAACTGAAAGACACATACAAAAAACTGCTGATAGATAACAACATTCAAGATCCATACTTGATCAGTTATGAATACTGGGTTGATGATGTTTCTCTTTGGCCACATATCGATCTTTCGAGTTGTTTCGTATATTACCAACAAGAAAGCATTTGAGATTGAGTACATTGGACAATATAAGGCGAAAAAAGCTTATTCTTATTTCATGAGCGGTTTTGTGCATGAGATTGTTGCGAATTGCCCATCACAAGACACGATTATTCTGAAAGGAAACGTAACACCATCGCAAAAAATCAGAGAGAAGCCAAGAAATGTTTGGGTGCTATGCTCAAAGAATGGAGATGTTATCTGTGCCAACTGCTCATGTAAAGCGGGGTTTGGCGAATGCTTTAACCATGTTGTTGCAATCCTGTACAAGGTAGAGTACGCAAACAGTCAATGTCTCGTTGGTCCAGCTTGCACTGCAGTTGCTTGTGCGTGGAATAAAAGCACCGAAAAAGAAGTTGTGCCCCAAAAGGTCAAAGATTTGGTACTTAAAAAGCATGATAGCTTTAAATCCAACAAAAAAACATCTGGTACAAAGTGAGTACAAAACCAATTTTGACATTAGGCCTACACAACTGAGAGGCATGGAACATAAAAGACTTGATGAGGTCTTTGTTAATTTGAGAGCAGTACGCCCCTCAGCTGTTGCATTAGCGTGCATCGAGCCTCCATTCGACTTTGCTTGCCCTCCTTCTATGATAGACATCGGTGAAAGATTGTCGTTGAAAATCCAGGTCAAAGCGAAAAATTTCTCATCGGCGCTTTCAGGGATGCAATGTGTTTTAATGAGCCACAATTAAAGGAGATAGAGAAGTCAACGTGAGCTCAGGCAGGGTCAATCTTGTAGAAACAGCAGAGGGTCAGATGCATCACAGGGACAAAGATAAGAGGTGTCTGTACCAAGATTGGGAAACTTGTACGCCCAGGCAAGAAAAACGCAAAGCCTAAAGTTTCCCCATTGCTTGCAAGGCTTTTTAGGAACTTTGACATTGGCTCTTTACCCGCTGTTAAACATGGTAGGGAACACGAAGCAGACACAAGAAGAGCCTTTAGCGAAGATGTTGCAAAAAAGCACCGCAATGGGAAGGTGTTGGAATCTGGGTTGGTTGCTAGCCGCACTTTTCCATTGATAAGGGCAACCCCCGACAATATCTTCACTTGCACTTGTTGCAAGGAAAGTCACGTTCCTGTAGAGTACAAGTGCCCCTATAAAATAAGGAACCAAAGCGTTCAAGATGGTGCTGCAGAGCTCGACTTTTTAGAAGTTGGGCCCCAAGGGCAAATATCATTGAAAAAAGCTCATAAATACTACAGCCAAGTCACCGCCCAGATTGCACTTGTCGGAGCTCAGTTTGGGTATTGGGTTGTGTGGACGCCTATCGGGGAAGCCTTTGTCCAGAAAATAGCCGACGACAAAGAACACTGGGCAGAACTTGAACGAAACGCTATTATATTTTTTAAAACGCATGTCTCGCGTGTCCTCTTAAAGCAAAGGGACATCTGCTATTGTCCAACATGCGACAAGGTATGCTGTGAGCCTGAGGAGCTTTCCGAAAATGAAGTTGCCAAGTACAGCGTTCAATGCTCACAGTGCGACTTATGGTATCACTGGTATTGCGTAAACCTAAAGAGAAATCCAAAGGATGACTGGATATGCGAAGGATGCCTTAGCCCCAACGCAAGATGACATTTTCGTACGCTAACTATATGAAAAATAAAATACTCTTGTGAAAAAAGTTCTTGTACATAAATTTCAATTTACAACTGTTTACTGCTCTAATAATGGATTCTTTAGATTAGTAAATGCAGCACAAATTGTAACTATTCCATCAACTAATGGTAACTGGAGAATAGGAAGTTCGTCTTTTAAAAGTCTGTATTCTTTTATTCTTCTTATAGCCTTCTCTACAAAAATGCGCACATTTGCAATTTTACAAGTCATCTTGACATCAGATTGGCTCATTTGCATCAAGCTAACTGTAGACGGAGGAATCGTAAGAGTGCACTGGTAATAGTTGTTTGGTTGGGCGGCCTGCTCCTTTGGCTTGGTGCTCCCTCCGGTCGGCGATGGGGGTCGGCGGTTTTGTTTGGTGGCTCTCGGGGTGGCTCGTTTTCTGGTTTGCTCCGTTCTGTCCTGTGGCGCCATTAGTGGCGCTTTGGGGTGGAACTGGGGCGGCTGGCGGGCGGCCACTCCTGTTTGCTGTCGGGTGGGGCTGCTGTCTCTTGTTGTTGTCGGGGTGGCGGGCCGGGCTGTTGGGGCNAGTAAGAAGCAACTCATATTTCTTTCTTTTATGAATTATCTTCTCATTTCTAAATCACAACAACAGGAGAAAGTGTGTCTCTAAAGACTATGACTAAAAATAACACAAACAAACAATTGAAACAGAGTCTGTTAAAAGTGTCTGTTTTGCTGTTGAGAAAAAGGAGCTTCTGGAGACACAGAAATCACCAGTGAAGATCAAAAAGTTCAACGTCAACAAAAAATATGGCACATATGATGTTGTCATAGGAAGGAGCACTGTCATCACACCTACAACTGTCCACTTTGATTACAAAAGTGTTGCCACAGAAATTACTGTAGATGCATTGAATCAAGTAGCTTCAGACAAGCTAATTGCCATTAAAGGCAAAGTTGCACAAGTCAGTGGATCCAATATACTCAGCCTTGGTGGTTGCAATGTGAAAAACTATGGAGTCAGATGCTGTACAAATTCGATGAACTCACTTCGGGGAGCCGAAATGCGTATCGGGGAGGCGGGATTCATAGATCGTTGCGACATGCCCCTCTTCGTCGAGTCGCTTTAGATTTCGTCTCTGCAATTTACTCTTTGTTGAGGAGGCGGAGCAATTCTTTTGTTGAGGCACTTTGATTGACATGACTCTTCGTAGTGGCGCTTTACTCTTCGTCGAGGCGCTTTACTCTTCGTCGCGGGGCTGTGATTGTCATGACTCTTCGTTGAGGCGCTTTACTCTTCGTCGAGGCGCTTTACTCTTTGTCGAGGCGCTTTACTCTTCGTCAAGGCGCTTTACTCTTCGTCGCGGCGCTGTGATTGACATGACTCTTCGTAGTGGCACTTTGATTGACAGATGATGAATATTGCTAAATTTATCAAAACATTGATTCAAATCAGTTGCGAATGCAATTACCTTTAATGCATCACTTCACACCCACAACGCTAACCATACCACTATTTGGCAACAACATTATGTATTTTTCTGGAGTAATTTTAGATTCAAGAACTATTCATGTCTGTCATCTACTTAGAAATTGCACAAGGAAGTGAGTCAAACTATATCCAAAACACGTCAGCAAGTACTGAACCAAATCGCAAAGAAACAATCTGTCTGAAAGAATGTTTGCATATCATAAAAGCAGGACCCATGGGATATGATCCTTGGTCACTACCTTTTGACTTCAAGCTAGGCTTTTGCCCCATCATCATCATCATCATAATCATTAACATTATTTAAAGTTGGATTTAATCTATGTAGTACAGGCTACTAATTCATTCCAACTATAAAAGTAAATACTTAAAAGAAAAATTTATGGACTAAGATAAATGGTATAAAAACGTTACAAACATAGTCTGCAGGTGCACTTTGTCACCAGTCCATGACTTTATCTGATTTTTAAATGCTGCAAGTGTTGGACTGTCACTGAGAGTGTTTCAGAGGAGACTTCCTCTGAATGAAAGTGACTCTGAGCCAAAAACATTTCTTGATCTTTGGAAGTTTACACATATCTTTAGTCCTTAGGTCATCTGTTTCCAAGTAAGTACTCAAGTCTGAAATTTTCAAGAAACTTCAATTTCTTATAAAAATACCTCTAAATGGCTGTTGCAACGACTTTGTTCATACTGCAACAAAATAGTGCTGAAAATCTGAAAGAAAACACGTTTCTTCTCCTTTTTCAAGCATAGGAAAACGTAAATCTTCAGTATAGTTGAATTGGTCTAGAACATCGGAGTCAAGAAATTTGATTGTTAGTGATCTCCAAAAACTCCAACCTTTTTTATCCAGTTTAAAGGATCTTTTAAAGGATAGGTTCTATTGAATTTCCAGTCGATTTTAGGTAGTCCCTTACATGCAAGAACAGGTCAATGCCATCTGAATCTAGGTCTTGAAAAGGATCCATGTCTAATCTTAAATTCTCTGTGACACTCGCAGAAATGTCGCTAATTTCAGGAATGTTCACATAAACTTCTTCATTGTGTGGTCCATCGAACCTTTCTGATGGTAATGGTCCATCCCAATCAATTCCATAATTTGATCTATCCATTTCAGAAATGATTTCTTCCCGAGTTGGACGATAGTTATGTTGTCCTTCCATCCACAGCTGCAGGGGTGTTTTGTTTGATTCTGTCCGAATTGGATGGTTGTGATAACCTTCAAGGAGCAACGCTATTTTTCTATTAATCCTTGGTAGGTAGACATGTTCAAGACTGAGAAGTTCTTGCTCATCACTGACATTCAAATAACCCTGATCTTCCATGAAGTAGAAAAGATAATAAAAGAAAAACAAGCAGCCATGAAAAAGGTCCCTCCAAAACCTCTCAATACGCTGATTATGGCAGCTCTTCCCTGAAATATAGCTACCCCTTGAAGGGCCCCTCAGTGGGTTACTAAACATGTAATACGCAACGTCTACATTTTCTCCCCCCTGGTCCCCTCTAACCCGAGAGGGCAGACCATATTCTTCAACCGCATTTTGGAACAATGTTAGTACTGTGGATGCCTTGTTGTTCGTAGAACAATTCATGAACATTACTCTGCGGGAAAAACCATACAACCATGCACGACAATACGCCACCTTATTAGTTTGTGGTTCCCGTCTATATGCCATAACGCTAGCGTGCCTGGAACGGAGTATTTCCTTCTGTTTACTATAGTCAATTGTGTGGATCGCAAAAGTAACCCTTCTGGGTCGACACGCCACATAGGCGAACGGACTCTATCCCATTGAACTTTTAGACCTCTAGCAAGTAAAATCCTTTCATTCTTCTTATGCCGCAATTTGGGAATAAAGTGGATATTTGCTCCATGTGTGTGTCAAGGTCTGAGTCACTTATCCTAGAATGCTGCACCACGTGCTCCTGCAATCCAAAAGCATCAATCCTTCTTGAAATTGTTTTCACACTGACTGAGAAAAGTTTTGCAATCCTTGTCTTCGGGAACCCATAATCCAAGATAATTTTAACGTCTCCCTGGGAATGATAATCATTGCCTTGCCTGGCTTTCCCTGAATAGAATCTGTTGCAATATCTTGATCTGTTAATGAGCATGAGTTCTCTAGCTGTCCAAGTGCTTCGAGAAGTAGGTGAATTGTTTCATCGTCAATGAAATTAGGCCATGTGCTTTGGCAACGAATGGTAAGAGCTACTACTTGCTCCAACCTGTATGAAGCATGATCAGCTATATCCCGGTCAACCAATGAGGTATTCTCTAAGGCCCGGTTCAGACGGCGTATTTTTCATGCATCAAATATAATAAGCATTTTATTCGACTCAAATACGATTAAAATCATACGTTGATTCAGACGGCGTATTTTTCATGCATCGAATATAATTGACCAAGCTTCGCGTGACGTATTTGCTGTCATTTCCCAAACTATTTAGAGGTGCTTTGTTCTAGTACAAAGGATGTTTATGGAATGCAGGATTTATTTTGTCTGTTGATCGAGGTCGGGTAACAAGGTCGCTGCGAGATTGANGATGAGCAGTTTTGCAATCTTAGCGGTCATACATGGCACATTGTCACGAGAATAAATTGGAATCCTGGCATCACCATTCAAGGTCTCTATCTCCTGTATCTCCTCCCTGTTAACAAGAAATTTTGAAATATAACAATATTTGAATAGAATAATGATTAAGTTGGATTTTGTAGTTAATGAAGGCATCTAAAGCAGAATAAATTTTTTGCAAACATATGACTTATCACTCTGCAAAAACTACCAGCACACAAGGAGATTTTCCTCCGTGTTTAGGACAGGGACATCACAGTTCTCCAAAGAGTAAAAACTAGTCACCATGAGAGTAGTTACTCCCTGCACAAAAAGATAGCCAAGAATAAATATGACATTTAACCTTTATGTTTGTTCACATGAAAAGTGGTACTAATACACAACTAAAACACAATATCAAAATTGGTCTAAAGTTTCTCATTTCATCTGAATTCCATCTGTAATGAGACAATATGAGGGTATATTTACCTATTATCTGAATCACTTGTGTCTGACCGTGCAGAATGGGGATTGATTGTTGGTGGTGGTGTTATCGAGCTTGCACTGCAATAAATATTTTCAGATGTTAAATCATTCACCCCCGCTGTAGATATTTAGGAAGAGAACTCTGTGTCCCCATGCAGGAAAGATACGCTACATGTGAGACCAAATAAGCTAGCAATCAATGTATGCATATTTTGTTTATAGCATATCCCCTGAAGGCCCTTATAATATGTTAAAATAAAGAAGCTATTTGACATTGCAATTTTTTAATACTGTACACAGAATATAGTAGACACACTGAATATGTTTGAATAGTGTTTTTGCTTTAGAAAAGTTGCCATCAAGGTCGTTCATAAAACATCAAAAAGATAAAAAAATCCTTTTTCCCTGTATTCAATTTTGAAACTTAGTTGAAAATAATGTCTTGCTTTTAATGTTTTATGCTCTTAGAAACTGCAACTGTTTCTAGCAGAGAAAATGTCTGAGCTTCTTTTTGAAGAGCAAAATTTTCGCAAAAAGAGGGATGTACCAGCTCAGCTACATACCTGAGATCTGAATCACTGCTGGCTGATGTTATCATTGAAGGTGTTACAACAGGACTCAAAGTAAAATTAAGAAAGAAATAAAACTTAATGCAAAAAGGCATGCACAAATAAAGTTGATACCTTGTACAAATTCCCAGGGATTTTATTTTCCCCCCAAAAATTCACTGAAATAACCTGCAAGACAAGAACACAATGCCCCATCCAGTGTGTGCTTAGAGTAGATTAGGCATCATACACTTCAAATCTTCCATTATACTGTATGTCAACATCTCCAAAACTGGACTCCCATTTTAACTCAGGCTACTCACGCATGCAGTTTTCTCTTAGTGCATACAAGCTTTTGTAATTCATTTCTTTCTGTGTATGGCCTATTTAAGTTATCTTTAATATCACAAGCAGCTGACTCACTGTTTATATAAAAAAAAACCAACAAAATAGTCGTGTCAGAACTGCATAAATTTTGAGAAATATGCAATCCCCTACAATTATAAAAACCCCCTTTTTCTCAGCAACTGGGATATCACCCAGTCATATTTGGCAATGTTTAGGCACATTAGTCTGAATTTTTTTCAACTTCATTCAAAGCACAACCATCTTTTCCATGTTTGATATAATCACTGCTTGTTAACTTCAATGACAACCTGGGAAATCATAATTTGAAAGGAATCGAAATTAATGCCTTCAAAATTAATTCAATCGAAATTGTATTTATTCTTCTCTTTAAAATCATTCTGTTAATTTAATTTGCATTTTGTATTTAGATAATCAAATTAGACTAGTTGCTTTTGTAGCTAAAAAATAATTTCGATTTAAAATAAGAAGACAACAAAGGAATCTCCCATCTATTGATCACAGGCTATTGTGAAGGGAGCAGAAAAGTTTTTATCAAATGATATTAACTTACACATTCTCTTTATAAGCACCCAGTTTATAGTATCTCTAAGTTCTGTAACTCAGTATAAAGCCTCGGTCAAACGTGCCGAACATTTCACCGAACATTGAAATTAGAAAAAAACAAAACTTGTCAATGTTCGATTGAAGGGTGGTCAAATGCACTGAACATTTCATCAAACATTTCGACATACCCAACGGCGCCATTGCAAGGGTACAAGAGGCACCATCAAAAGCGCGCCAAATTTCATAACATGCTGCCGTGAGTAAAATGGCGGATTGCGAGACTGCGACAAGAAAAAGAAAAGCAGTTGCAGCTATTTTGATCCTAGATTTGTTAGAAGATGACGAAGGACGAACCTGGAAGCGAGGAAAAACGAGACAATGGATTAAGCGCAGGGACGAGCTTGGGCATTTCAACACAATTGTACAAGAACTACGAATGGAAGACATGCCTGCATACAAAGAAATGATGAGAATGGAATATGCCCAGGTTTTAGAAACTCTCTCTCTCTCATTGAAAAAGACATCACCCCACAGAAAATTTTTGGTAGAAATAAAATCATTTGCCCAATGGCGAGGTTAACTCTTGCTCTCAGGTTTCTTGCAACTGGTGAAACTTACAGATCGTTGTCTTTTCAGTTTCGCATTTCGAGGGCTGCAATTTCATACATTGTGAGAGAAGTATGTATTATCAACACTTTCGCTTCTCGCATTCCCAGATTCTTCTCCCTCGGCGTCACTAAAGTCCTGGTTTCCTTCACCTTCCTCTGAAAATGCTTCAACGTCCATTATTTCAAAAAATTTGTCGTAAAACTTGTCAATAAGAAGGACTCGTTGCAAGATTTGGATCGGATAACTTTTTGGTGCGCAAAGCTTGATAGTACGCATGCGTAGATGTAAAATGAATGAGATTGTTCGATGAAATGTTTGGCGAGGTGGTCAAACGCATACAACATTTCACCGAACATTGAGAACTATGGAAAAGTTCGGTAATGTTTTTGAACTCCATCAAACAACGTCAAACATTTTCGAACAAGATTTTGATCACCGAACAAGGTGGTCAAACGAAACGAACTTTCTCAGAACATCAATGTTGAACATTGTTCGGTGAAATGTTCGGCACGTTTGACCAGGGCTT
>REGM01000400.1:52390-64229 GCA_004194415.1 Aurelia aurita
TTTATCTAATTTGACTAAAATTGTCAACAAAGAGCTGAGATTAGTAAAGAAATGGCTTGATGCTAATAAACTATCATTAAATATTGATAAGACAAACTATATTATCTTTCATTCTTCATCTGTCAAAGTTCCTTCTGATTCTGATATAAAAATAGGCAAGAAACATGTTAAAAGAGTAAAGTTTGTTAAGTTCTTAGGTCTCCTCCTGGATGAGCATCTAAGCTGGAAATACCATCTCAGTGAACTCTCTAAAAAATTATCTAGAACATGTGGAATGTTTTTCAAAATTAGGAACTTACTTCCATTAGATGTTTTAGTTTGCTTGTACAATGCTTTGTTTCTGTCCTTCTTACAATATGGTCTTATTGTTTGGGGTCAAACATACACAGTAGTATACAAGGTATGACTATGTACGAGGGATTTTTTCATACTGCGCATGCGCGAGATTTTCTGCGATCAACAAAAGTAGAGTTACTTTCAATCATCAAAAGTAGATTTACTTTCAATCATCAAAAGTAGATTTACTTTCAATCAACAAAAGTAGATTTACTTTCAATCATCAAAAATAGATTTGTTTTCAAAAGTAGATTTACTTTCAATCAACAAAAGTAGATTTACCTTCAATCAACAAGATTAGATTTATTTTTGATTATTTGCTTTTATTGATTGAGAGTAGTTCGTAGTTTTTGTGGCTTCTTCAAAGTAGACTTGCTTTCAATCACCTCTACAATCACCAGCCGGGATAGCTCAGTTGGGAGAGCGTCATACTGAAGATCTGAAGGTCCCTGGTTTGATCCCTGGTCGCGGCGGTTGTATTTTTTAATTTTATTTTATTGAGTAGGTTTTCTTAATTACTGAAAGCGGGTTTGCTTTTACCGTTGCTTCCTATGAGAGTTGTGAAGTACTATTCGTGCAGGTTGACGAAGAAAAGGAGGCGACTTGTTTGTGAGAAACGTTACTAAAATTCGGAATATTAGTGAAAATGTAATTAATTTCGAAGATATTATAACTTAACTAATTTACAACTTATATTTACAACCTTAACTTATTTACAACTTACATTTAAAACTTTAACTTATTTATGACAACGTAGATACTTGTGAAGACGATCCTGCTTCTTCTTCTTCACCTGGCAGTTGCTGTACTATTACCCGATTTGAGGGTTGAGTTATGATGACTAGAGTGGGTAAAGGAAACAGCACTCTCCCACGTCTAGTCATCAGTCGTCTCAACCGACTCAGTCCTTGTAGTGGAGTCCTTTCTTCAGGGGAAGTAGGATGTTCCACTAGGAGAACCGGGTCGGCTAAGACGAGGTTGACCTCCCCCCTACAAATCGGACAATTTGCAACGTTACCAGAGCTTTCCCGTACCTTTAGCCATTGCTGAAGGCACGGGGAATGTAAGATGTGGCTACAACTGAGTTTGACTCCATATGAGTCGATCTTCGCGAGACAGACCCCACAACTTCTATCGTCTTCTTCTTTTTCAATGGTGGTCACTCTCGTGTTATTGGTAATGACATCTCGCATCATTCGCTGATGCGCGATACGGACTCATCTGCGTTCTAAGAGGTAAGAGGAGGAGACTATGAAAATGTGCTTTGAGAAAAAAAAAGAGATTTATGAGAGTTTCTTGCGTGTTTGTTTTGATAGTGCTTTGAGAAAAAAAAAGATTTATGAGAGTTTCTTGCGTGTTTATTTTGATAACAGTTTTAGCAAGGAAAAGATACTTACTGTCTTTTGCTGCTCTTCTATTTTGGGTGGCTGTTTGCTCATCCAGCCACCGATTCATGAGCGCTCTCATCCTAGTCCTCTCACTCCTTTGAATCTGGCGCTCTCTCTCCATATCCTCAACTTGCTCGAGGAAGTTTTGCATTTTGGGGCTGAAAAATAGGGAAATTTGTTAAAAACACTTTGCAACGAATTTAGTAAGTATAAGTGAATGAATTTTGTTAAAGTCGTTAGGAGAAGATGTAGTTTTACTTACGTTTTTGTTCGATATTTAGCGTGGTTGGTTGTCCTTTTGGCTTCGTTGGGAAACTGCGTTGAAAAATTTTGTTGTTGTACGAATGACGCCAGCAGTTCGATGTCTGTATGGCGTCAGCAGTTCGATGGCGCGAAGAATGATGTCACGTGATCTCCTTCGCAGCTAACTTTGGAGGATGATCGTAGGACGTATGTCAGGTGGAAAGATGATTGTGAATCCTAAACATTCGTTACTTTCAATCGATAAAAATAGATTTGCTTTTGATCATTGTTATAATCAACAAGAGTAGGTTTGCTTAATCATTGAAAGTAGATTTACTTTTGTCGGTACTTCCTATAAAGCGAGGAGGCTCGAGGAGTGAACACTATCGTCTAACTCGAGGAGTGAACACTATCGTCTAACATGTCGGACTTTGCGCTACACGCTAAGAAAGTGAACAACGAACTACACCTGTCGGATGAAGAGTGGGGCAGGTGGAGAGGAATGATCCAAAGTGAATACGAGCCTATAAGGTTGATCGAAGCATTTGCAGAAGAGAGAGGAGTGTACATTCAATGTGACGGATATTATTTTGCCAAGAAGGTTTCGGAGGATTATGAAGGAAGAAGTGAAGATTTATGAAAGCGATAGGCCAACACCTGTGGTTGTTCAGTCGTTCATTGGAGTTGATGATAATGACAAGTTCGAGTTTTCGATGAAGGGAGCGAACAAGAGGCAGTTCAAAGCAGCTTGCTCATACGAACATTGCGAAAGAGTATTGAAGACGCAGATCACGTGTAGGGCATCGAATTCAGGAATCAGAAGTCGCAACATCACGATGTACACGTACAAGCAAACGAAGAACGCTTTGACTTATTATTATCCAAGAGGCTTGTATTAGAGAATGGACGTTCAACAATTCCTTTGAATTTATGATAATTGAAATGATGATTTACTCACTCGTTGTTTTTTTCAACTCTTGCGCTTGCGTAGGAATGCATAAAGCTTTGGTTGTAATAACAGTCGGAAAGATGATTGTGAATCCTAAACATTCAAACTCAACTTTTTGTGAACCACCCCCCTTCATACGAGCCGTAGTTTCTTATAAATTCAGTAGGAGGGTGGGGGATGTTTGTGGTGTTTTTCATCCTTTTTCGCAATGTTTTTAAAAGGATTGTGTCAAATTAAGAGGTGGAGTGGATGTTTTGTTAGGAAGGTTAAGGAAAAAAAGAATAAGAAGAAGGCTAAGAAGATTATGACTATTGTCGAAATCCTAGAAAAGTTTTGGAAAAAAGGCTCACATCCCTGAGTAAGAGGCGAACTTGATGGAATGTTTTGCGCAAGGAGATTCGAGTGTTGGATTCGACGTTCTATGCAGTGAAAGCAAATCTACTTTTGATGATTGAAAGTAAATCTAGGAGATTCGAGTGTTGGATTCGACATTCTATGCAGCGAATCGTTCCGATGATGATCGTAATTTCGAGTTCCATTTCATGGAACGATGGATTCGACTGTGTTTATGAAGAGAATTCCAACGGTTGTTCGTAAACAAAATGAATTTCACCGAAATGAACACCGACTGCGACTTCACTATGTTAAAAAACCACTCGACCATCTCCTACGCGTCGGAACAAGAATTGTTGAATATGTTAGAGAACCTCGTTCCTACCGAAAGCATAGTTGAGGAGATGGGTGAGGATATGAGCAAAGTGTTAGATGATTTAATGGCGTATTTGCCGAACGACGACGGATCTTCGAACGAACCGATGCATAACTCTGATACTGCAAGTGTAGCTAATGTTGAGAGTGGCGGAAATGGTGAAATGATACATGTGAACGAACTTTCACTGGAACGTAGAGAGTTGGAAGTAGGAGAAGTTGGGAGGATGATGGTAGATGTTGAAAGATCGTTCGTTTGGTGTGACGTGAGATCTGTGTACGAGAGACTGAACGGGGAGCCGTACAAGGAGATGAGCAGAGCAAAGAAATGCAGTGATCAAGCGGTGATAGCGAGGAATGTGGTGGAGCGAGCTATGGAACAAGGAAAGCGTGTTTTGTACTGCTCCAAGGATAGCATAATGAACTCGGACATTCAAGCTTACGATGGAGAAGATCTTATCGTGTTGAACGTTTTCGGTGGTAGTTGCATATGTTTCACTTAAACTTTAGTATTCTTAGGGAATTAGGGGAAAGGGGTAGGCTAATTAGTTGTAAGGGTAGGGTTTTAAAATCGTTTTCGACAATACCGAAGGTAATTATTGTAACTAGGTATGATGTGGGTGGTAAGGATGTTGGGGAATTGGTTATTAACAAAAAGGATTGGTTCGTAGTTTAATTTATAATTCGTATGTAGAATTCATTGTTAATCGAATTAGTTGTTGTTCATCGAACGTTTTTTCTTGGCTATATATTCTGCGTGCTCCTGTGTTTATCACTTCTTTCAGGATGCCTATTTCGGAACTGAAGACGGTACTTTCTTTCACCACGGACGTCGTAGACGAACCTGGTGTTACGTTTGAAAGAGTTTTTAACAAAGGTGATTTTCACTACAACGTTTTAACAACGAATGATTATGGAGAAGAAACTAAGATCATGATACCACCATCTGCTATGTGGGGTATGCTCCACGTCGTCGCGAATCATTTGAATAGGAATGGAGAAATGAAGTTTTCACCCAAGTCAAATAGATCGGTTCAAGATTCTCTATCACTCACTTCGAACTCAAATGAACGAACAGGAAACTTTGTTANTGGGGATGTTGGGGAATTGGTTATTAACGAAAAGGATTGGTTCATAGTTTAATTTATAAGTTGTATGTAGAATTCATTATTAATCGAATTGGTTGTTGTGAATCGAACGTTTTTCCTTGGCTATATATTCTGCGTGCATCTATGTTTATCATTTCTTTCGAGATGCCTATTTCAGAGCTGAAGTCGGTGCTTTCTTTCACCACGGATACCGTAGACGAATCTGGTGTTACGTTTGAAAGAGTTTTTAACAAAGGTGTTTTTCACTACAACATTTTAACAACGAATGATTATGGAGAAGAAACTAAGATCATGATACCACCATCTGCTATGTGGGGTATGCTCCACGTCGTCGCGAATCATTTGAATAGGAATGGAGAAATGAAGTTTTCACCCAAGTCAAATAGATCGGTTCAAGATTCTCTATCACTCACTTCGAACTCAAATGAACGAACAGGAAACTTTGTTAAAATGGGTTGGAGATCGATGATGTGGGATAATGAAACGAACGGTTATGTTTTTCGTTTGTCTGTTCACTTAGAATCTTCAGCACCTACTTGGTCTCCAAGATGTTCACTTTCGTGTGAAACAGGAGATATTTCACCTGGAGTGATGAAGGTTGTTAGGAGTTGTCTTTTGTCTTGTTCTTGCTGGGGGAGAAGGTGAGGGTTACGAAAAATGAAGCTGGAGTGAATGAAGTGTGCACGGACCCTTGTCTTCGATGTTTGAGCGAGGAGATATTTTCAAAAATGAACGCGGAATTCGGAGATCTTCTAAGCATAGCGAAGGATGTAGACAGGAAGATGGCGAGCATAGGAGAACTTGCGAAGATGGAGGATCTGGAGGTGGAAGTGGAGGATGAATCACCAGCATTGTGTGAATACTTTGAAGGGTTGGAGTTTGATAAGAGGGTGGATGATCTGGATCGAATGAAGGAATGATCGTTCGAACTCTCATTTATTTATTTAAAAGTTGAATATGCTACGTTGATTGAGATTTATTTAGTTAGTTAAAATGCTGCTACCGAGGCAAGATAGTTTTTCTTGCATGACTTACTTGATTGGAAAATGTAGGAACTTGAGTAGTAAGAGGATGTCGAACGTCTTGGATTTGATGAGGGACGACGTGGAAAGAAGATTTGAAGGAGAAACGATGGGTGATTTCAACGAATTGTGTTTGTTGGTCGTTTGCAATGATACGAGGATGGAGAAGATAAGAGGATTCGCGAAGAGATTCATAGAAGAGGAACGGTTGCATGGTGGTGAGAATCTTTCTATTGATCAGCTCATAACACCTATGAAAAGATTGGTAACTGATGTATTACAGTTTGATGAAAATAAGATTCCGTCGAAGGGTAGGCTCGCCATGTGGACTGTGTTCGTCTTACAATTGACTAAAGATTTGGAGGGTGAACACGATAAGATGATGGTGGTGGTTGTAAACAATTTGATCATTGGAGGGATGACCGAGAAACGAGAGGTGTGGAGCTTGCTCATTCCTGGTATTATCATAGGACTTACGATAGGGTGGATGATGTTTTCCTAACGAGAGAGCTCAAGCCTACTCCTTGGTGAAGTTTTTCAAGAACTAGGCCTACCTTCCATCACACCAGGAACAAGCAGAGCAGGAGAGAGTCTCGTGGAGCATACAACAAAGATATGTGAAGAGAAATTCGAGTTGATGAAGAACACTAAGAACTTTTATGGTATCCTTAAACCTATCGTGTCTGCTTTACAAATGTTGGTAACCGAATGAGTAAAAGTTGGTTATAAATTCAGTAAATTAATGTTTATTCATAAGTTCTCTTTACTCTTTATCGATCGCTTTTATTCGCTCGTTGATATGGCTGCAATTGCATTGGCTATCCCACTCATATCAGCTGGAATTTCAGCTATCAAAANCTGGTATTATCATAGGACTTACGATAGGGTGGATGATGTTTTCCTAACGAGAGAGCTCAAGCCTACTCCTTGGTGAAGTTTTTCAAGAACTAGGCCTACCTTCCATCACACCAGGAACAAGCAGAGCAGGAGAGAGTCTCGTGGAGCATACAACAAAGATATGTGAAGAGAAATTCGAGTTGATGAAGAACACTAAGAACTTTTATGGTATCCTTAAACCTATCGTGTCTGCTTTACAAATGTTGGTAACCGAATGAGTAAAAGTTGGTTATAAATTCAGTAAATTAATGTTTATTCATAAGTTCTCTTTACTCTTTATCGATCGCTTTTATTCGCTCGTTGATATGGCTGCAATTGCATTGGCTATCCCACTCATATCAGCTGGAATTTCAGCTATCAAAAAGTTGTTTGGGGGTAAGAGACCTAACGCTCAACAAAAACAAACGTTCTTAAAGCAACTGAATCAGTTCGAAACTAAGAAGAGAGCACGTTTGTCTACGAAGACTCGTCGGAAGAAAAAGCAGAAAAAGAATTTGAAGATTGGTGGGATTCCAGTTGTTTATAAGAATCCTCACGTGAAGAGGAGGAGGAAGTGAACCACAATAAGAAGAGATAGTATTATAAATAGGACGCACCTAAAAGTATCATAACCTAGTCACCTCATGCATCTTAAGAATGGGGTTCTTTAAGGATTTAATAGGAACCGTTGCACCCATATTAATAGAACCGTTTGTAGACATTGTAACATCGATATTCGGAGGAAAGAGGTGGAGTGCTGTTGAAGGGTCTGCAACTTTGAAGAGAGCCTCAGACTTTGAGAGGAGGCAAGCACAGAGGTTGGGAAAAGGTGTAGTTAAGAAGAAGAAGAAGAAGGTGGTGAGGAGGCGTAGTCGATAAATAAGAGCTCACTTAGTTCTCGTGTTCAAATGGAGGGTGTAGACTTGAGGTTTAGGACACCCTTTAGCATGATAGTGTCTGGTGTTAGTGGAAGTGGAAAAACAAGTTGGGTTTTAAAGTTGCTAAAGAACTATGGAATCATCGTTAGGGATGCCAAGGAATACAAAAACCTGTTGTGGATCTCAGGAACCAAACAACCAGAATTGTTCAAGACCATTAAAGAAACTTTTGACGGTACTTGTGAATTTCTTACTGAACTTCCTGAAGACCTATATGCAACGTTGGAGGAACGGAAGGAACCTTGTACCGTGATTATAGACAACCTCATGCAGGAGGTTAAGAATGATTCTGGGATGGGGAAAGTGTTCACCAAAGGACGAAGTCACTTACACTTAAACGTCATCGTCTTATTGCAGAACTTTTTTCCACAAGGAAGTGCTATGAGAGACGTAGCCATAAACACTCGCTATCAAGTGTTTTTCAAGTGTCCTAGAGATCGAAGGAGCATAAGAGACGTCGCAGGACAAGTAATGCCATCGAGCTCAAAGACCTTCATGCACATATTCGAATATGCTACAAGGAGGACCTTTGGGTACTTGTTTTGCGATTTTACGCAAGAAATGGAGGATGATCTGAGGTTTAGGACGAACATCTTTCCCGATGATTTTCCCATGTTCGTTTACGTCCCGAATAAAGTATAAATTTCATTACGCTACTCAACCACTTCATTACGATCATTTGACAACATGGCCTCAGGCTATACGAAAATGATGATGATGCCTGGAGGAATAACACCGTTAAACCCATCGAACGCTAAAAAAGGACCACCACAATCAATGGTCTTGTCGAAGCCGAGATCGACAAAAAATAGCATTACCAAAAAGAACGGAGCTATTAAAAAGAAATTCGTAAAAAGGCCTAGCAAGAGAAAGGTTGGGAAGTCTACTAAGAAAAAGAAGAATGAGAGCAATCGCCCTATAAAGAAGAAGAGATCTAAGGGTGGAACGAAGAAGAAAAAAGTGTGTTTGAGTGGGGAGTTGTTGGATATGTTGGTGGACTTAGTGTGTGAAGATAAGAAGAAGAGGAAGAAATGTATGAAGCAATCTCGAAGTTATACGATGATCCCTCGATACCAGGTTCGTTGGGTGGGTTGAATAAGGCACTCAGAGAATTCAAAAAGTACATTCCGAGTCTTACGATGAAGATGTTGAGGGATTGGGCCAAAGAACACATAGGGTATTCGATACACAGACCTAGTAGGAAATCCTTCCTAAGAGAAAGGATACTAACTAGCACAATTGATTACCTATGGGAAGCTGACTTAGTGGATATGGCTCACATAAAAGAGGAGAATGATGATGTGACGTTCCTCTTGGTTTGCATTGATACGTTTAGCAAGTACCTTTGGGTACGAATGCTGCAAAGAAAAACCGGCGCTGAAATTATAAAAGCCTTCGGTAGTATATTAGGAGAAGGTAGATCACCTAAGAAACTGAGGACTGATAAAGGTAGCGAATTCATGAACAAACCATTTCCAGCGTTTTTGAAGAAAAAGAAAATCGGATTCTATACAGCGAACAACGAACCCAAGGCTGCAATAGTGGAAAGGGTCAACAAGACTTTGAAGAACAAAATGTATCGCTATTTTACGATAGCCAACACTCTCAGATACGTAGACGAATTGCAGCAGTTTGTGGATTCATACAACAACACATACCATAGATCGATAAAAATGCAACCAATGAAAGTCGGGTTGAACAACGTAGAAATCGTACGGAACAACTTGTTTAAAAAATCCACTAAATCCATGAAAAAGATCGAAAAGAAGTTGATCGTTGGAGATTACGTAAGGTTAAGCTTTAGAAAACGTATGTTCAAAAAAGGTTACTTGGAAAACTTCTCCGAAGAAGTGTTCAAGATCAAAAAGGTGTTTTCGAAAAACATTCCCACAACCTACGTTGTCGAAGATTTAAAGGATGAAGAAATAGATGGGAGGTTCTATGAGCAAGAACTACAACTGGTGAAGCTTCCTTCTTCGTTCGTAGTAGAAAAGATCATCGATCAAAAAACGAAGCGAGGTAAAAAGTCCTATTTAGTACGATGGAGAGGGTATCCACCAGAATTCGATGAGTGGGTAAGTGAGAAGGATCTATTCTCACTATGAATTACGTACTCAACGAAGGTTTTGACTTGGTGCTACCTTCAGGAGTGGGTAATACTGATGATGGTAGGAGTGATGTCATCACCAAATTCGAGACTACACTCCAATCCACCATCAATCTAAACCCATTGAAGCGATGGGAAATGGGGTTGATAGATCTCTCCATTCCAGGAAGAGGAGAAGCTGCCCTGAGAGATCAACTATGGTTCAAGTTCGGAGTATCCAATGAAGCTCAGTACAGAGGTAATAAGGCCTTTGCATTATTGAACGACTTTGGAGTTCTATCCAACATTCAAACTCACTACATTGACCCTCAAATAGTAGACAAAGACGATTCCGTGCTTATTTACCAAGAGTTTAAGAAAGTACTAAATAATTACTTCTACACATACCCCGAAGCAATGAGAACTAGACCAAACACAACTAGCTTCAGACCACCCTTTGATGTTCAACTGATTGGTGGAAAAGTCAACTTCGTATTTACTGACGATATATCAACATACGACGTGGTGAGTGGAGAGCATCCAGACTCACCAGATGGAGCTCAGTGTTGCGCATTTCACATACAAATGTCGGTACCCTTATCTTACTTGTTGGGATGCAACAACTTTGGAGATGTCAAACACGAGAGAGAATTGTTCGACACCACTGGCTTGATTAACGTAGACTTCAGTGCACGCAGATCGGTGCTCATGTACCATTCAGTAGTACCCGAAGATAGGTTTACGCTAACGTTTTATAAACTCGATACAACCAAGACGTGTAAACGATCGAGACTTAGATGTAAGAGAAGGTTGTTATCACACATATATCCACACGCTGCGTTCAACGTTAAATGTGACTTGCTTCAATATAACTACGTTGGTGGAACGAATCAAAAAAGTCAAACACTTCGAAGGATAACCTTTGATGATAGAGAGGATAAGTCGTACACTCGCAGCTTCGATGTTAAAAATGTACTATATGTTCCAATGGAGATCACCACATTTCAAACGATAAAAATGGAGTGCATCAACGATCGTGGTAAAGCTATAAATTTGATCAACCCATCATCTTCAAACGGATACATTGGACAAACGATGATGACGATAAGGATCAGACCAAGAGAGAGTTGAGATGATTTCCGTGAGCTTTGATCGAGTGGGAACGATAGAATTAGAGAAACCCCTCCCCATAGATAAAAACTGGGATTGTAGTCTCTTATCGTGCAGTGGAAAGAGGAGTGATGAGTACTTAAACGAAGAGGAAAAAACAGATAAGAAAGAAAGAATCATAGCAATTTCTTGTAATTTCATCACCAACCACGTCAACACCGTTGGACTATCCGTATTAGCACTCGTTGCATTCGATGGACGCAAGTTGTCTGCTAAGAAGAAACATTTGATAAAACATCACTTAGCATTTTCCCCCATTCAAAGATTTACCATTAGATTATACGACAACAAAACATCGGAAGATCTCACCAACAGGTTCGATCAAGTATCCATAGAACTGTTGTTTACTAAAAACTATGATCACTCCATCCGACGATAGCGGGTATATCAATATCGCCCTCGAACTGGACAAAGACGGATATGCGAAGGAGAAAGTTGTCTTACGTGAAAAGCTCATGCTACCTGGTGGGAAATGGGAAATGGCCTTGGTTGAAATGTATTACGAATTATCAGACTCATACGTCATCAACCCCATAGAAGACGAAGAAAAGAGATCCAACGAGGTCTATAATTGGTGTATAAGTTTGATATATGGAGTACAAGGATCGAAGATAGGATTTGATGATTCCAATCGAGCAAGGTACGAAAGAGAAATCCTTCCAAAGAAATGGAGTACCTATAGAGGAACAAACACATCACAAACCATCTTTACGTTCAAGGATGAAATTTTGAACAAGAAAGTAGTTAAGGTATCCATCGGAGACGTCATGAACAACTTCAACACGCAAACCGATAAAAACACATATGATTTGCACAAACTCTCCAGAAACATAGGTTCTAGTTGGGAAGGCGTACCTGAATTATATTTAGTTGGTACGAAGGTAGAGTTGAGAATTCCTATCTACGTTAAAGTCGTGGCTGTGGGTAAAAAACTAGCAAAACTACTAGGGTTTACGAGCAACTATAACACAGACTTCAAGTTTCATAAAGACATGGTGGTTGTGTATGAAAGAC
>REGM01000400.1:73829-116154 GCA_004194415.1 Aurelia aurita
TAAAGTATGTAGAGCAAGTGGATTGTGGTGGACTGCCTTTTGCGGATAAGCGATTCCAAGAAGCTTGCTTTAGGTTACGTAAAAATTTAAAATAAATATTGTGCAACCAGTGTAGATAAAGTATGTAGAGCAAGTGGATTGTGGTGGACTGCCTTTTGCGGATAAGCGATTCCAAGAAGCTTGCTTTAGGTTACGTAAAAATTTAAAATAAATATTGTGCAACCAGTGTAGATAAAGTATGTAGAGCAAGTGGATTGTGGTGGACTGCCTTTTGCGGATAAGCGATTCCAAGAAGCTTGCTTTAGGTTACGTAAAAATTTAAAATAAATATTGTGCAACCAGTGTAGATAAAGTATGTAGAGCAAGTGGATTGTGGTGGACTGCCTTTTTCAGATATAAGTGTTGGTTCATGGGAATATATATCTCCTTTGCAAATAGATTTTGGTCATGGGAAAACGCAAAGTTTATTTATTTCTGGTATGATGAAGTGGGCAAATATCTTATCTGTGTTTTTATGAAGAAAATTTAAGTTTAGCTTTGATTTGTTTTGAAAAGGTATGACTTAATGATTGCTGTAGACTTTGCAAGATAGAACAGGTAGACTATTGATTTATTCTGTGTGTTCTTTGAGTTGCTGATTGTCTTCTACTGCCATTGTAGTCACTTGAAAGTAGCATGAATTCACACAGAACTAACTCTATTTTACTCGTGACGAAAGTGGTGCAGTGTTGTCTTCTCTAAGATTTCAGTGCAGGCCTTGAACTGAGCTCAATTGAATGTGTACACAACGTAGCTAAACAGACTTTATATTCAGTGCAGAGACATTTGATCTCATGTCAATCAGTTACCAAATGGGAATATTTCATTTTGCTCTTCATTACTCTTGTTAGGATTAGAGATTATGATTAAAGGAAAGAGGTACATTGGGAAAAAGAAAGAAAACTATTGTAAGGTAATAAATGTCTAAACACACATTCATAGATAGCGCTTATTACAATATCAGTTATACTTGTTGCAATAAGTTTAGTTTATGCCATTTTGTGGAAAGTACTTGTTTGCCCTTGAAACACTTTTTGGTACTGGCTCAATCAGAAGCAAGTACCTTCGATTTACCACACTGTGTTATAATGAGTTATCTATCAATTTTGAGATACAATGCACCATTTCATATGAAAAAGGCCAACTTACAGACTATATTTTTTGAAGTGATTGCGGTCGCTCTATAGTTATGCGTGACTGGGGTTGAAAGCTGTTTTTGGAAACTCTTCAAGAGGCATTTAAATTGCTGATAAAGATTTAGTCTAGTTTAAGCTTCAAAGCAATTGCAGCAAGCATAACCATCAAAGGAAAGCGAATGACAAATTTGTGTGCCTGTCATTTAAATATATATATTTGAATAGTTTCTTGGAAGATTTTTTATGCATTTACCAATTTTAAGGCTGAAAACTTCACTTTGTTCCAAAAACAGCTTCCATGGAACATAGCCAATAACTGTAGCATGGTATTCTTAATTTCAGCTAGGGAAATTTTCTTATTTAATTTTAGGTTTTCAACACTACAATGATACAAGGTACGTTCAGACCTGGCCGTAAGCTATTTTAGTGGCGCGCGGTAAATCACGCGCCTCGCTNTTAAGCAAGGTTCTTAGAGTTAGGAGACATGTCCTCCAACTGCTTTTGGTCGCCATGTAATTTGACCTTCTGGTTCCCGTGACCTTATATCAGAATGATGATATTGTGTCATTATCATAGACAGGAAATAGCAAGGATTGAGAGAAGGATTAAGCATCAATATCGTATTTCTTTCAAATAACAAACCAATTGAGTGATTTCCTCTCCACAAAAAGATGTCAGATTCAAAGAATATCGTACACCGGTTCCCTAAAAGATAAAAGCCAAGGTGCGTGATTTGGATGTAAAGTCTTTTTAGGTGCGTGATAAATCACGCGTCTCGAGACCACGAGGCGCGTGACGAGGCGCGCGCGCGCGATCGCGCGCCTTAAACGGCCAGGTCTGACGTTGATTTGATTGGTGATTCATGTTGATACATTTTGGCAAACGCTGATACTTCTCTTGACTCACCTGGTTTATATATATTCTCATAAGCTCATTCTCAATATGTAATAAATAGATATAAGGACTCAGAAAAAACACATATATGCTTAAACATTTTGGCGTAAGCCTTCATCAGTAGAGATTTCCCGAATCCTGATATATTTGTATAGATAGTAAAAGAAAACAAATCTAGTTAAACATTTGGTGTAAGCCTTTACATATGAATAGAAATGGATATCAACTTTATTACTTTATTATACCGAGTGAGTCAGAAAAAGATTGTTTAACAAGCCACACACATTTTGGAGAGAAACAAGTCAAATCGGACTTGTTGAAGTTTTGTGTTGTAGAAGAAAGTTTGAATTAGTTATAGGAATTTAGTTTGTTGAAATTGGTCATTTCCTTCCATAGTTGTAAGCGATTTTGTCATATAGCTATTTGGCTGACATGTATCATATTTTATAACAACTTTCTGCTTCCTAACAATGACAATTAGATGAATAGTCTCCTAAGAATACAAGATAAATAACAACAGTTTTTCCTTTGGTCCTCTAACAGAATGCATGCCTCGTTTCAAATTTTTGGTGAGAAACAGTATGCTTGTCATGGTTTAGAAGTTCACACGTGCATGAATGTGAATTCTGGCGAAGACAATTTTACTAAAATCACTTGTAATTATGGAATGGAAAGACCTATTTGGACCCGCTAAATTTTCACATGTAAATTTGCCTTTTTCCCATGCAGTGAATTTTTAAAGGAAAGAAACAATTTGTGAAAGTAAATTGCATCAATGAAATTACATCCATACTAATCTCCTGCATGCATTTATCACCTTAGGTTTCTTTGCTGTCCAATGCCATCTCTTTAAGTTTTTCAAATCTGTGCAGAGGACTGCCAGCAAACGTCCAGGCCATCTTCGGCGGTTGGATATCTTCTGCATTTCCATTAACAAAATTGTTTGCTGCAAGAATCATTCCAACACCACAGCTAGCAGCACCAGTCTGACCAAAACCTCTTGGCTGTCTTGGCATCCCAAATCTTCTGTAGGACAAGGTTGTTCGTTGCCAGGATTTTTTACCAAGCTCTGCAAGGTCAGGGAAGAGTTTCGCCATGAAGCCAATGAGATATTTGGTAACTTCTACCAGGCTCGCAGGTGGCTCGTAATGCAGACCGTCATCAAACCAAATTGTGATGGACGGTAGATGCACTCGAAGTAGACCCCAGTGGTTTCCCATGTGAATAGGGATCAGTATCTGTTTAAGAGTTTTGATGTCGTTCATCCTTTGTATTATAATGCTGGAGAAGTTCTTCATGTCTGCTGAACTTGCAGCATCCTTGCTCATTAACACAAGAATAGATGGCTCTGTGTGCGCTGTCAGACATAAAGTAGATGTATTATCTTTGCTGTGAGTCATTTTGGTAAAGAAATAATCGACGATTTCGTCGTTAACCCAGTTGTCGCAAGCAAGGGAATTCAGCGAATATCCTTGTACATCGATGTCATGGCAAGCCACAACTTTGGCATCCCAAGGAGCATTCTCCAGGAAATCCATGACAATTGCTGAATCTTCTTGATCTTTGCCTACAATGCTGCCTAACCATTCCTGCTCCTTCCTCACTCCTTTCTGGGTTTTGTATGCCAGGTCTCCCTTGCTCAAACTTCGCAAATCCTCGCGTGTCAAATTGCCAACGCTAGCAATTTCAAACAAAAGGGTATTTTCTTTCTTCACTCCTTCTACATCGTTGATCTTGTTTTTCTCTAACAATCTGCTTCCAGCCATTAAAAGCTCGGTGCATTTTGCCGCTGACAGTCGATATTTTACTTCTTGGAGTGGTGTGAAGTTGAAGTCTTCCACAGTTAAAGAAATATGTACATCCGTTGATGATACTGTCACCAGAGGAGGAAGATGCATTGCCTCAATAGATTTTCTTGTGGTTGTTGGAACTTCCAGTAGTCCTACCTCTTCATACCTCGTACTCCGTGAGAAATGCTGCAATTTCTTTATCGTCTCTGGCTTTGGCTCAAATTTCTTCCTCTGTCTCATGCTGCTGATATCTGGCATCTTTCTCTTGACGGTATTGCCTCGTTTGTCACTTTTGATCAGCTTCTTGGCTTCAATGTGTCTTTTTTCAATTTTTGTTCGTGTAATAGCTGGCATCGTTTCTGTTTTTGAGCCGAGAGCCTCTTTCTTTGTGTCGAGGACATATTCTTTATTTTTCATGTGAGAAGCAACTTTTTTTACCAAAATCCTCTTGTCCGCCCTATGGTTTATTTCTCTACCAAAGATGAAATGATATTGGCAATATCTTATTAATTCTGCTTTAGTGTTTAGAAAGAGGTGTGCTTTTTTAAAGACGATTCTTTCTTGTGTGCTCCCCTGCATTGATTTTGTTGCTGAAACCACTCCCTGCCTCCTTTCCTTCAACCTTGATTGGATATGGCTTACCATCAGTGTTGGTATATTTACATGTTCTTGTGCGCTAGCATCGAGGACCTCAATTGCCTGCCGTGGTGTCCGATACTCCCATTCCATCTTGAAGCGATAGTTGTTGTCATCAACTTTCTGTGCAAGCTGACACAAGATAAATGCATTTGTAGCCTTTATCTCCACCTGATCTTGTCTTTCGTAATTTTTCTTTTGCAACCGTATACACATCACAATCCTGACAATGTCCCATTTTTTCTCAGTTAGGCAGGCGACAATGTCTCCAGGTTTTAGTGAGTCGTTGTTAATGTTCTTTTCTTCTTCGAGATCTTGCAGCCATTTTTGTGACATTCTCCACCTGCCCAGTCTGCCTGTACCTCTTGGCATTAGAGTGCCTTCTCTTGACAGGACAGCGCATGCCTTTGCTACATGGACTTCCTCGCCATCTGAAGTAACAAGCGTTGTTTCTTCGTTTTTTGTCCTTGCCATGGACTTTCTATACCCTTTGTCAGTGGTTACACGCTCCCATGGTGGTTGTATCAGCCACCTGATGACACTGGCTTCCGTCGCAAGATCTTTTAGACCTGGGTTTTCATTTGCAATGTTGGCAATGTCTTCAACGAGCTCCTCCGATGGTATTTCGTGATTTTCTTTGCATTGCATTATCTTTTCTTCCAATTCATGAATAATAGTTTCCTTAATTTCTGCATCGTCGAATTTGTTCCTACAATTGGCTTCAAATGTGTTGCTTTCTTCCCCTTTCTTGATTATGTCGTCCAAACTGGGATCCGCGGATGTCGATTCCGAAAACAAATCACCCGGAAATGGAGAATCACATGACAAGTCATCAGGCATGCCTTCCAACTCTGATGCTTTTTCCTCCAGTTTGTCAAGCTGTTGTGCGATATAGTCAAGCTCTTCTGCATCAGTTTCCAATAATGTGTCGTCTTTAAATGGTGTGGGTACATCCTCCTCTTCATCTTCGGTCTCTTCGTCCTCCATCGAAATACTTTCATCGTCAGAACCGTCGACTACTCTATCTGCTGCCCTTGATTTCAAGTTTTTCCATTTTGGCAACACTGGAGAGTCCCAATGACCCTTTGACTTCAGCAACTTGTCCATCCCAAGCCACTCAAGAATCTTATTTCCAACGTTTCTCCCTTCCAGAAATAGCTCCTCGATCGTATCTTCATGAGGGATATCATTGACGTTGTGGTCGTGTATTGGGTTTTCTTCTTTCCTTTTGTGCAGAAGGTGCTTCGTGTTATATATCAAAGCTGCTTCACCAGACATTAATTTCATGTAGTCCACCATATCTTTTACACACCAGACACCATGCTTCTGCTTCATCGCTCGGAACATCTGCTCGCATTGGTTCGATCCATCGTTGGAGGAAACAAATGGAAATTCTGAAAAATGCTTCTTGTGAATAAGCAGCCTGTTTATGAAGCCTTGTGTCTGAAAAATGAAGAATTTGGTGTATTGGGCTGATATGAAATTTTGTGCTAGCTTGTAGTGTGGATGTAGCACTATCCATGTTCTCCAACCAAGTATTATTCTTTCAATAATTCCGCACAAGAATACCTTCCTCTCTATCGATAGCTCCTCGCACTGGAGATTCACAATGTCAAAAAGGGTTCTTGATATAAAGCAATATACAACAGTGGCAAGATTCTTCGTTTCAGCATACACTGCTCTCCTTGCTTTTTCTGACAGGATTGCCAGTGCTTCATCAACATCTTGCTTGTCAGCAGGATTGACTGTACGTTTTGTTACTCCAGATGTAATGCTTTGTCGGGCAATCTCGAAATCTTGGACATTCACTACTCCACATCCTGAAGGCATAAATTTGTCAATATAGAGTATCTGTGCTCTTCCCAACTTAACTCCATGCCTCGAATCTCCCATCGGATTTATTGGTAACCCATGATCGTGATACCTTGCGAAGATGAACCAATCACGTACATGTAGACTGACTGCATTTTCTTCATATCTTGCCAGCCTTTCCAGATAATTTAGCCCTTTTGAATCGAAGTCGGAACAAAATAACACCACCGGAAGCCGCTTCTGTGCCCATTCTCGCTTTAGTTCCAGTATCCAGTCATTCACGTCGTCTATCTTGAAAGTATTGTCATGGGGGATGATGCATTCAACAACTTCTGGAATGTGCTGCTTCAAAGCGTAACAAAGACCAATTGTGACATAGCCTGCCTTTTTATTTGTTGTGAATGCATGAGATATTGATTCCATGTCATCATAACTGGAGTAAAATTGCCACTCACCATCGGATGTCTTCTTTGCACAGAATCCAATCAGAGCTTTGATCTTCGTATTTGGCTTCACGAGTTCTCTAACTCGACTTGCATCATGACAAAATCCAAGTGGTCCAATCTTATTACCAACACACCATCCGGCATTTCTAAAATATGCTTTGCTGTCTTTGGTCACTGCAAGTCCAGGGACAGGTAACATATCCATCGCTGTTTTCGCTCGTACCTTCTTGCAAGCTGATGGCGAAGAAAACAATTCTGGAAGGTTTTTATTTAACAGGACTAAGCTTGACTGGCATCTGTTAAATACAATCACGCTGAGCGCCTGAAGAATTTCATTGTGTCGAAATCCATACTTGGAAACAGCAGCTGCATTTTTCATTAAATCATCCGCAACTGCCATTGTTGCACCAGTCAGTGATTCGCCAGAATCGTTTCGATATTTTACGGCAACATCGTGAATGTAACTGGACAAATTTTTCTCTTGAATCGACTTCAAAGAATTTCTCATGTCATCACACTTCGCAGAAAGACGTTTGAGCTTTCGAGATTGCTGTTTTCTCAGTTTTGCTGCTTCTTTTAGAGCTTCTTGAGCGGGAACATTAAAAAGTTTGAATGGGGTGAATTTTGACACTTGGCTGCTTCTTCGGCACTTCAATCTTTGGACCTTCTTCTTCACTGCCTGACTTCTTGATTTCCTTGTGCAGTTATCACAAACTCTTGTTTCATTCGGGGTAAAACCTTTGCAATCGGTGGACCATGCTGATGAGGCACTTACTTTGTAGTGCTTTCCATCAAATGCTGTCTTGCCATTTATGTTATATTTCTGGCCGAATCCGTCACACACATAGTTCTTGTTACTAGCTGAAGTTGTGTTTGATGATGCTGTCTTGGGCGTTACTATATGGACATATTTGTTTATATCATCGTGTGCAGTGGTCAAGGATTGCTTGTGCTTCTTTGAATTAAAATGTGGATGGGTACCAGCAATGATGTCAGCTACAACAAAAAATCTCTCTGTCCAATGTGTTGTTTGAAACTTCGAACAACATTGACGGCATACAACTTGCATCTGAAACTGTCCATCGTTGCCGAATGATCTTGCAACCTTGAACTTATTTGGATGTATGTTGGACAGACGTTCTTCCACCAAGGCAGCAGTGTTTTCAAGCTGTCGTCTTCCAAATTCTGTCTTGCACAATTCTTCGGCCTTGTGCCTTGAAATCGGTTTAGGTAGATCAATGCCGGACACCTATGATGAAACAGATTTTCCAGATGACTGTTTGGTTTTAACAATTCTAAAGGAAAAATATTTCCAAGCACGGGAAGATAACACTGAAACACGAGAAGATAAAACTAGCCAGTTTGTGAGATAAAATAAAGTTTTAAGGGGCGTTCTCTTCAGGATAGTACAGTAAATCCCCGCATATAAGAACCTAAGAAAATAAGAACCTACAGGCTGTTTTCTTAAATTGTGTACCTCGTAATTAAGAACCTGTTTCTGTTTGATGAAAAATATGTTCTTATTACAAGGGAAATAAAGTTTGATTTTTTTATCTTCCTTGTTAAGATTATTTTTGTCCCAGTTGGCTGTTAAAATATGAACCTCCTCCCCTGCTGTTTGTAAGCTTAGCATTAGTTATTAGGTCCTTAATAACATTGCCAAACAATAAGATGGTTGACAATCTCTTGATAGTAACTCCTAAGAGGTTTACACAATTAACTACACAATTACACAATAAATTGGTTATGTTGGGTTCTGTTTACAATTCTACTCGAATTTTATTCAAGATTCGGCTGCCGGAATAATCCCACCTTCCTGGACAGGGTCTTTGTGTTCCCCTAGTTACAAAATCTACTAGTCCCAACTTAAAAATCAATTATGCCTATGCTCCGCTATGTGTCTATGCATTTGTTCGTAAACATTTTCAATAGGGCTTATTAGCTTAACTTAAAGATGACATGGGAACAGTAACAGGTGGGCCCCAAACCATTTTAAAGCTTATTTCAGATGAAACGAAAGAGTAAAGTCAATCAAGTTTTCTACATTTTCAAAATTCTTTATTAAATTTATATTGTAATGTGACAGGAGCTTATAACTTATTGTTGATGCAACATTATGTTCTTTTGAATTTTACAAGGATATTGAATTTGGAACCTACCACTTTCTCCTTGGCATCAGCTTGAGACGGCAGTATCTTCTCGCTCGAATCATTAATGTGCTCCCCTGTTTCTACATCCATGTCTTGGTGAACATTTTCACGTGAATCGTTGGACAATGGTGTCATTGGCTTCAATACATCGATATCATACGTTTCTGCACCAGCCTCGTCATCAATGGCACCAACTGCTTTTTCGTTAAATTTTTTCTTCTCATTTCCGTAATAGTTCCCATCTTCGGCCTGTTAATTGAAAAGAAGAGGTCAGTCTTCTCTCAAGGGAGCAAAATGAAATAGACTGTGAAGATACGTCGAAGGCTGGCATTTCCCCCGATCGTTGCTTGTTTGTCGTTAGCTTGTAAAGTGAGAAAATACTGATATGTCACAGTTGTTATATGTACCGAAGAACGAGAAGAAAATTGAATTAGGCCACTTACCACTTTCTCATCAGCATCAGTTTGAGACTGCAGTATCTCTTCGCTCGAATCATAAATGTGCTCGCCTATTTCTACATCCATGTCTTGGTGAACATTTTCACGTGAATCGTTGGACAATGGTGTCATTGGTTTCAATACATCGATATCATACGTTTCTGCACCAGCCTCGTCATCAATGGCACCAACTGCTTTTTCGTTAAATTTTTTCTTCTCATTTCTGTAATAGTTCCCATCTTCGGCCTGTTAATTGAAAAGAAGAGGTCAGTCTTCTCTCAAGGGAGCAAAATGAAATAGACTGTGAAGATACGTCGAAGGCTGGCATTTCCCCCGATCGTTGCTTGTTTGTCGTTAGCTTGTAAACGGAGAAAATACTGATATGTCACAGTTGTTATCTTACTATACTAAGAAGGAGTGAGCGGTCACATCAAAGGCTGTCTATGAAGCCCTGAGATCTCCACCTTCCCCTGCCCCCACGAGCTGCTTCTTCCTCTCGAAAAGTCGCGGCGAAAATCTAAGTTTGCAGAATCCATGTGAGAAGTTGGGGGCAGCCACTTGGGCTGTGGTGTTAGCGGGGGAAGTTTTTGGCGGCCGACCAATTTTCCACNCATCGAGGGATAGCCTCCCTCAAGTTGACTCAGCCTCGATTTCAAACGAGGCTCGATGGAATTCGAGACATGCTGAAGTATGACGTACGTGCAGTCACAGTACAAAAGTATACAAAATAAGATGACGCCATTTCCGTCAGATAATAAGTTGTCTTTCACCATCTTTCACTTTCGCTTTTTCGCAATTTCTCTTCCATTCCAATCCACACTAACTTCGAGCCGTTTGAGCTTCAGATTTATTTTCTCATTTTTCTAACTACAGTTTTTGTGAAAAATGCATGTGTTACCTCCTTTTTATTCAACTATTTCTGAACATAGTCGATAAGAAAAACATTATTCTGAAGTTTCAGCATCTTTCTGTCATTTCTCGCAATTTCCGTCAGATAGCAAGCAGTATATCCACAATTTCTCATTCATTCCACGCCAACTTTGTGCCAATTGGACATGGAAATCATTTTTGAACAACATTACTCTCAGCTTTCAGTTTTAAAAGTTAAATGCCTTCCACCTTCCTTATTTAACCCTTTCATTGCTTGTTCATTATCATTCATTTCTTTTACTTTCTCAGAAATGATGCGACATGATGGATAATGCCTCTCCACTTGCTGAATATACCATTGAAGATTCGAAATTGAAGTTTATTCATGGTCAGTGACAAGTTCAAATGCAGAATAGTCTTAAAGCTATTGTGCCAATTGTTTCAGTTTTCCTTTCGTTGATTCTTCATCAGGGACGCTTCTAATAAGGGACTGATGAAATCGCTTGAGATCTTCATCTTGCAAAACCAAACAAAATTAGTTACAATACGAGGGTAGCCTGCGTACAGTATTTGCGTGCATACTATATAGCCTGCATGCAGGCTATTAGGAGGACTGTTCCTATCCCGAAGAATATGAATAGAACTTGACCGGGGTATTCCGGGATGTATTTCGGGCTGGTGTCATTGCGAAAGAGGTATATTCTTGTTCTGTGGAATCTTCTGATATCTATTTTGAGACACACTTTAGCCTCTTTGATTTATGTTAATTTCTCTTATTTTTCGTTTCTTTTGTTGTAGTTTATTTAAAGTTGAAAATTGCAAGTACCATTCATAGCCAGAACTCGGTGACCCTATGTATTTTTTTGCTATGGATGGTACAATGTGTTGCAACTTTTGTGTTTTTAGTGTTAATGATATATATTTAAAAAAATCTAGAAGTAAACTGCATAGATTGTTTATTGGAATGAGTTTTTAGCATGATTTTGAAGATCAACAGTTCTGATTGCTTGTCGAACTTAGTAAGAATACTGAAGGATTCAATCAATTCGACAAAATGTTTCTTATTTTTTTTAATATTATGATTGGGTTCATAAAAAATATTAAAACAGTCTTTTTAGTTAAACTCTAAATTTGGAGCGTTTCTCTACTCTACAAAAGGCTATTCCCTGCAATGTCTTCAAGTTGTCTTTTGAAATAAGTTTCCCAGTAAATGAGATTTCGTTCGAAGTCTCCTTTTGATTGATTGCTTTCTACACAACACAGACATTTTTATTCTCCAATATGCTTACTTGAAAGTATGACAATATTATATTGTTCGGCAACTCAAGATGACTCCATATTTTTTGCTTAGCAAGCATTTATGACCTCAACCCTCATTCTATTCTAAATTTACATTATTCGTCCAAGGTATACAGTTCTTCGATATTTTTCGTGAAGTTCAGGCCACTGAACGATGAGTCGATCGACAAAATAGTATAAGATTTTCGCTGATAATGATAATGTCTTTACTCTGCATATACTCTCGACGTACACAATTTTAATATCTTTCACCAAGAATACCTAGAAAAATAAGACAAATGTATACAAAAGCCTAAAGATGGGAGAAGTATCACTCGGAACGTCGCTGACACAAAACAAACCGATTCAAGTTATGATAAATCTGTTCTAAGGCAAACAAATTACGCCTCGTCTGGTACTGATTCGACAGACTCAAAAAACATTTTCAAAGATAAACGAAGGTGCAAAAATTTGAACTGAGGTGGACATGGATTTGCAACTTCAAAAACTAATCAAGAAAAGAAAATAATTTTCGTCTGAATCTCATTATTAGAAAATTGCTAGGTAGGATTCTACAGTGAAGAAGCAATACATAAAATCAGCACATATTTTAAGGTTACCAAAAGGAATTGTCGTCCTGACCACATAAGGGAAATTTTGCCCAGATGATTTGCTTTTCAAACAAATATTTCAAAATCTGTACCGTTTATGTATTCACAAACAAGTATGTTATAACATTCAGGAAAATCCACCATTTACCTTCATAAGGAATCCTGCGAAGCATATTGGCACACATGTTCCTGGACCATTGCAAAGAATCTGAAATGCGATGTTAAAAAGAAATTTAACAACAAACTGTGCGTTTCAAAAAATTGGTATATGTTTGCATGAAACTGATAACACAAGTGTGGCTCAGCTAAACCTTAATCCTGGATTATTATGGTACTATTTACTTATAAGCCATAACTATCATTCAATTCAATGTGGAAAACTGAGACTCATGTAATCAGTCTACTATTTACTATCTATGAGACTTATTACTAGACTTGTTGGTACACTAGAATTATTACCTCCATCCTCGCTTTCCTTCAAGACACAAAATCAAAAACACAGCAAAATAACAATCATGTTAATAATGTCTCGCTCAATTCCTACCCTAACCATCTCCCCCCCGGGACACCCCCGGGCATTTGCACAAAAAATATTCCCGGCCCCCGGGCATTTGACTGTCAATTTTTCCCCGGCCCCGGGGCATTTGACAACACCAGCAGCTTTCACATTATACAGTTACTGGGAATATGGCATTTTCTCAGTGCCCGGCCCCCGGGCATTCGCCAAAAAAATTTCCCCCGCCCCCGGGCATTTGCGCCATCAATTTTCATCGACCCCCGGGCTGCCCGGGGGGGGGGGATGGTCAGGGTAGGAATTGAACGAGACATAAGTCTAACACTGGACACCAATGCTAAATATTTAACGATCAACTTACTAAATCTGGTTTTTCTTGCATGACCAATCGAAAAGAAGCTAATAAAGAAATTAATGTTGAAATAACTGAAGTGATGTAAGATTGACCAACTTCTCTACTTCTAGGAATTCTTCTAAATGCAAACTGAAAAAGAGAATCAAAAACACTTAAAAGTTGCAAAAACTTGCAAAAGATATCACAAAGTGATAAAAGGAGTGATAAAGTGATGTCTCATAAAAAATGATTGGAGGCTTCAAGAATTCTTCAAGCATTATAAACTTCTTGTAAACTGTCTTTTTTGGCATGCATTTGCATTTTCTAAAATCTAGAATCTGCAAGCCTTCTCGTGAAAATTATGAAGAATTTTTTAACATAACTAAAAGAATTATAAGATCTTTTTACCTTTGTGAGGCAACAACTTGCAAACTCACCTTAGATTTTCCATCAAATTTTTCTTTCAATTCTTCTTCAACTTCCAAAACTTTTTGCTCACTTCTTTTGTCTGTATCTGCTAGGACATATACTTTTGGTGTGAAGTTAATTGAGAGGCCTGTGACAAGCCTAAGAATTTCACTTGTATGTCCTCCTGAAAACAGAATTTACCATCATCAACAATTAGAAACATTTTAGCTCTACAGTCCAACAATAAAGCCCTTAATAAACCTTAATATGAATTCTTTTCAAACTCTATTGAGACGGTATACATTGGAATGTATATGGCTCCATAAACACTAGAGTATTTAATTTTGGCACACCAGATGAATGATCTTTCCTTCGGTGCATTCAGCTTTGAAGGAAGCTCTATTTTTTTGAGAGAATTAAGGATTTTCTTGCTTGGGAAAGAAAATTCACACTTGATCTCAAGTGTGACATGCTTTATGCAAAAAGAGAACAATAGGTGCGGGTGCGTGCAAGCTCCCAAAGGCCAATAAAGCATTAACATTGTTAGTGCTTTATTGGCCTTTGGGAGCTTGCGCGCCCTGGGGGGTACACGACTTGTGGATGGACGGGGGTCTGCCGCCCTGTTTTCAGAAAGCCACCCACTTTTATGGTGAATTTTGGTGGAAAACTACCCATTTTTAGCAATTTTTTGGCGATTTCAGCCAAACCGACCCATTTTTAAGGAAAATCTGCTGAAAAATGACCCATGTTTAGAGAATTCAACGGCCAAAAGCCCACTCCTATGGGCGGCACATACCCGTACCAACAATATGTTATGTACCCCCCCCCCGGGTTGCGCGCACCCGCACTTAAACAATCCATTGCTTGTTCCATTATTTATAAATTTCTTTTGAAATAACAGGTGCACTGTTCCGATTTTCATTCGGAAATCTCAGGTGTGCATATATGCTATACTTTCTAGACTGGCATAGGTGTGGCATTGGTATTTCATATCATGTATATATTTTCAGGAAGCAATATAATTTCTATTTTCTGTTGCACATTTTGCCCCACCCCACTTTTTTATCTGTTTATGTTTATTTTATTTGCATGATGCCTTCTGGTAGCTACTTCTAGGATCTCTTGTCTTAAGCATCAAATTCGGAATAATCCATTTTTCAACATTTTGATTGCTTTAGCCTCATTGATTGTGATACCAACCTGATCCAACAACTATTAAAGTTTTTGCCGGTTCTTCTCTTTGCATGCAAGCTTCATTTCTTTTTGCAAAAAGTGCAAAAACAACCCAAAATAGTCTGCAGATGAAAACTAAGAAAGCCACAAATATAAAACCACCAAAGAGAACTGTTGAAGATTCCATTGGAATAGAGACGAAGAGGTATGTATCATCTGAACAACATTTCATTCCACTCAACAAAGTCTCAGCAACAGCAAAACAATGCAAAAAGAACTAAACAACTAAACAACCTTTGTTTTAGACTAGGCCACCTCGTTTGCATGTTGGGTCCCATTAGTCCCATTTCGTCAAGCCTCGTTTCCACTTTTTCATGCATTAACATTTGATTGACAGCTGCGCAGATTCAACTGTCAATTTGATGAGAAACAGATTCTTATCTATAAAAATTCTCGTAAATAGCATCCACTTTTACGTGATCTTACTGTTTACTGCTTCCTACCATCTTTAGTTTAATTTTACTATTTGTAGTTCGTAGCTGAATACACATAATCTCGTTTTTCTCTTGTATTTTATGATACTTTTTAACATTATTGTAGTTATATTCGCTGTTGTTACTGTTCTGTTTTTTGTAAGCGCCCCAGACTCGATAAGCTTTGCTTCTTCTGGGGCGTATGAATTTCGTATGTTGTTAGTATTAATACATATGTTTTTCATGAATCATTATCATCATCATCATGTAATCAGTCTACTATTTACTATCTATGAGACTTATTACTAGACTTGTTGGTACACTAGAATTATTACCTCCATCCTCGCTTTCCTTCAAGACACAAAATCAAAAACACAGCAAAATAACAATCATGTTAATAAGTCTAACACTGGACACCAATGCTAAATATTTAACGATCAACTTACTAAATCTGGTTTTTCTTGCATGACTAATCGAAAAGAAGCTACTGAAGAAATTAATGTTGAAATAACTGAAGTGATGTAAGATTGACCAACTTCTCTACTTCTAGGAATTCTTCTAAATGCAAACTGAAAAAGAGAATCAAAAACACTTAATGTTGCAAAAGCTTGCAAAAGATATCACAAAGTGATAAAAGGAGTGATAAAGTGATGTCTCATAAAAAATCTGTGGAGACTTCAAGAATTCTTCAAACATTATCTACTTCTTGTAAACTCTCTTTTTTGGCATGCATTTCCATTTTCTAAAATCTAGAATCTGCAAGCCTTCTCGTGAAAATTATGAAGAATTTTTTAACTTTAACTAAAAGAATTATAAGATCTTTTTACCTTTGTGAGGCAACAACTTGCACACTCACCTTAGATTTTCCATCAAATTTTTCTTTCAATTCTTCTTCAACTTCCAAAACTTTATGCTCACTTCTTTTGTCTGTATCTGCTAGGACATATACTTTTGGTGTGAAGTTAATTGAGAGGCCTGTAACAAGCCTAAGGATTTCACTTGTATGTCCTCCTGAAAACAGAATTTACCATCATTAAATTCTTTTCAAACTCTATTGAGATGGTATACATTGGAATGTATATGGCTACATAAACACTGGAGTATTTAATTTTGGCATGCCAGATGAATGATCTTTCCTTCGGTGCATTCAGCTTTGAAGGAAGCTCTATTTTTTGAGAGAATTAAGGATTTTCTTGCTTGGGAAAGAAAATTCACACTTGATCTTAAATGTGACATATGCTTTATGCCAAAAGAGAGGGTGGTAAAGGGGGGTCAGGATCACGAATCACGGGGAAATTTTTTTGCTTTTCACGTTTCACGTAAATAATTACTGGCCTTTCACGTTTCACGAGAAATAAATATAGCCGATCACGTTTCACGAATGCTTTTTACCACCCTCTTTCACGTTTCACAAGAAAAAAATACAGCCGATCACGTTTCACGAAATACCCTTTACCACCCTCAAAAGAGAACAATGGGTGCGGGTGCGCGCAAGCTCCCAAAGGCCAATAAAGCATTAACATTGTTAGTGCTTTATTGGCCTTTGGGAGCTTGCGCGCACCCGCACCTAAACAATCCATTGTTTGTTCCATTATTTTTAAATTTCTTTTGAAATAACAGGTGCACTGTTCCGATTTTCATTCGGAAATCTCAGGTGTGCATATATGCTATACTTTCTAGACTGGCATAGCCATAGGTGTGGCATTGGTATTTCATGTATATATTTTCAGGAAGCAATATCATTTCTATTTTCTGTTGCACATTTTGCCCCACCCCACTTTATCTGTTTATTTTATTTGCATGCCTTCTGGTAGCTACTTCTAGGATCTCTTAAGCATCAAATTCGCAATAATCCATTTTTCAACATTTTGATTGCTTTAGCCTCATTGATTGTGATACCAACCTGATCCAACAACTATTAAAGTTTTTGCCGGTTCTTCTCTTTGCATGCAAGCTTGATTTCTTTTTGCAAAAAGTGCAAAAACAACCCAAAATAGTCTGCAGATGAAAACTAAGAATGCCACAAATATAAAACCACCAAAGAGAACTGTTGAAGATTCCATTGGAATAGAGACGAAGAGGTATGTATCATCTGAACAACATTTCATTCCACTCAACAAAGTCTCAGCAACAGCAAAACAATGCAAAAAGAACTAAACAACTAAACAACCTTTGTTTTAGACTAGGCCACCTCGTTTGCATGTTGGGTCCCATTTCGTCAAGCCTCGTTTCCACTTTTTCATGCAGTAACATTTGATTGACAGCTGCGCAGATTCAACTGTCAATTTGATGAGAAACAGACACATGAGGAATCTTTTATACCGAATGTTATTGGGCCTAATCACGCGAGGAGAAAATGGCTGCTTCACAACAACAATCTTCAAACGGTCTTCAACAAGGCGTCCCTGCCATGCTGCAACAGCCGCCGATCGACCATCAAAACCTTGGAAATGGACAAGAAGACCTTCCTGAATATAGGAAACAAGAAATCGGGGACATTCTGCAGCAAATTATGAACATAACTGATCAATCTTTAGATGAAGCTCAAGCCAGGTGAGGGAGATTTCTGACTTTACTTCGATCTCGATTCGGCTCTAAGTTTTCCTCTGGGAATGTAAAATCATTTATGTTCAGAAACCACGAAGAATTACGCGTTTCTAACTGAATGCTTTGAAATTAAATAATGAGCCGTGGTTGCAGCATGAGTTCTTAAAGGTTAGAAAATAATTCGTCAAAAAGGTGGGGAGAAATCAGAATGCATCTTCCCGGGAATTTATGAAAAAAATCGTAGCAGGAAGGGTAATATTTTAATCCCCCTATTTGCCAAGCAGAATCCAAAACGAAGGATTAAAAGATAGTTCATCTTGAGTCTCAACTTTTCGAAATTTTATGCAGAGATTTTGTGAACTATGAGTATGAGTCTATTTTATGAACAACGCAACGGTCTGTGAAAAAAGAGGATGTGTCTTCAAAAGGAAAGAACGGAATTCGTTTCGCCATCGGAAGTCGTAATATCACATCTACGATTTTATTGCTTTTGGGCATGGAAACCGTCTGGGGGAAAACAATTTAGAGGAGGTATTCTGTTATTGCAAAACGCCAGTCAATACCCAACTGACTAAAAGATATTGGCAGGAAAAGGCACAATGTGGTTTCTTTCACTGTTGACATGACATCAAATAAGTTCTTATTTCCTCATTCTTGCAGATTTTTCTTAACAGGTTTTTGCTGTTTCCCCCAGAAGACCCACCATGTGTTGTTGATAAGGGGGGTTCCTTTGAAATTGCAAATTAATAGAAAGTAATGCATATTTGAAATTAGCCAAACCCACTAAAGTTTCCTTTGGTCCAAAGAAAAGGTGCAAAAAGGAGGAAAAAAATTCTTTTTGTTTAGGAATAGCCTTGATTTGCACTAACTCAAGGCCCCTGGGGTGAAATTGGGAACATGCTCTGTAAAGGAAGCATTTCAGTTTCATAGTTAAAATATAATTTCTTAGGATTTAAAGGAAGCAAAAGGATTTGTTGGCACAATTGTCAGCTCATGTTGATATCAATACAATGATAATTTTATGTCAATTCAGATTGCAATGTACAGTAAATGTTCATCATACATAATACATCTTTGGTAAATGCCCTTCATCGCCACCTTTTAGCAGGATCATCTATTGTTCACATTGTTTGTGATAGAGTTTGATGCTTTCCTTCAAAGGGAATCAGTTTTCTTTGTGTGGAAACTTCAAAAGTAGCGTTTTGTCTCATTTTAAAAATTTTCATTGCAGGAAACATGCCTTGAACTGTCACAGAATGAAGCCTGCATTATTTAGTGTGCTCTGTGAAATCAAAGAAAAGACAGGTATCCCTAATGATATAATATGTTCTCTTGTGTTTCAATGAAAAGTACAATGTCAGGGCTTAAATTCAATCCCAGACCCTCCCAGACACAGCAATTTGTCTTGCATTTCAAATTGTAGACAAACCAGCTGCTACACAAGCACATGGCGATGTTTACTGTAATCATTCCATTACATTTGATTCAACTGATATCTAATAAATGAAATTCAATAAAATTTCTGAAAATTTTAGGTGAGGGCCATGCTTGATGTTTGTTCTTGTCATTAGAATCTCCTTGGTGTTAGTAAATAAATAAATTCATACATCATATTTTAAGTTGAAGAAGAAATTAAAGTTTCTAAGCTCACAGTCATAGTTAGCAAGAATCAAATTGAAAATGCAGGTGTCAATGCTAAATGTTTGCAAGCAGTCAAGGAAACAGCAAATAAACTGTGTTGATATTTTTAATCTTAAATGTGAATCTATACTGTACAATAAACTAATAAAAAATACAGCAATTTAGTGGACAGAGGTTGAATCAATCCTATTTTATTTTCTGGATGATGGAAACTACTGCCAGTTCAGTTCAGTTCTCATTTTAAAATTCCACTACATACAAAAATCTTTCAAACATACAACAATTTACTAAAATTATGACAAGATTACAAAAGACAACGAAAAGTTTAAGCATGAAATATTACAAAAATTAGAGATTTGTATGGAGGGGAATTTCTTAAGGAGGAGCTCTCTCAGTAGATAAACTAATCGAGGAGAGAGCGCCCCCTGCCTTGTTTGCAAAATCAACAGTATAGAACATTGCTGAGAGGTCATCTTTGCTATTGCATTAAATGGTAATCACTGAAATGGTAGAATTTTCATTAACACAAGTGCTACTAGCATTAAAGCAAAGCAATTAAAAAACATTAACAACCAAAAGGTTCAGTTGGACAAAGTTTCAAACAGAGGCTTGTACGAAACTTTTTCAAACCAAAATTTCGAACAAAACTCTTAATCACATTGCACAAAAATTCTCAAACCTCCCCTATCAGAAAGTGGCTTTAAATGCCGTTATAAATATGTTTTTCAGTTTTGAGCATCAGAGGGGCTCAAGATGATGATCAGACAGATCCACAACTGATGCGACTTGACAACATGCTTCTAGCTGAAGGCGTAGCTGGACCTGACAAGTCTGGGAATGCGGCCTTAGCAGCAGCTGCAGTGCATGATTCACAAATTGAAAATACAGAATACAAACAAAAGTTGGCTCAAATCAGACAGATATACCACACTGAGTTAGAGAAGTATGAACAGGTTAGTGATTCAAGTCAGTTTTATTTGCAGACTACAAAACCTAATACAATATACACTTATCAAAAAGTTGTATTCTACTCGACCTAAGAAAAGCAAGCTTATCTACTGTAACTTGGATCCTTGACAAAACAATACACAAAATAACATAATATTCAGGATACAAATACATCAATAACAACCGAAAATGAAATTAAGATAGTACTGGTCCGCTTAATGGAATTTTGGCATTAATACTCAACCCCCTCCCTCTCCCCCTTAACAAAACTTTCCAAAAACTCAATATTCTATATATACTTCAAAATTCTTCAATAAACAGTTAAGAGCAAACATGTGGGAGGAAATTGTAGCAAGCAAAGGACTTTTTTAATTAATATCTGATGGGATCTTGTTGCCTACAGAAAATTGCCCTGGATAACTAAGGGGGCACACCAAAACTTGCCAGCCCATTTGTATGATGAATTGCTATTGCTTATAACAATGATTGTAGATTGATTGCATAATTGATTTGTTTCATTTTTAGTCAAAATAATTCAAGAAAATTCTATTTGTTTATTTTAAGGCTTGCACAGAGTTCACCACTCATGTTATGAACCTCTTGAGAGAGCAGTCGAGAACCAGACCAATTTCAGCAAAAGAGATTGAAAGGATGGTCAGTATAATCCACAAGAAATTCAGTTCTATTCAAATGCAACTGAAGCAGAGCACATGTGAGGCTGTCATGATCCTAAGATCAAGATTTCTCGATGCCAGGTTTGTTTACTCGATTGTGTACCTCTTTAAATTTTATGGCTATGATTGAGGACATGTGTGGGAACGCTAGGGATCTCACAACCATCGTGGATCCACTATCTCACATTGTAAACAATTTTACGTTTTCAGGAAAACGTTTGTGAAACAAATTTGTTTTGGTTTTGTTTGATGCTTTTAAGAAGTCGAATGCATTTCCAGTAAAGAAGGTGATAAACGCTGAAACGGTCTGAAAAAAGAAAGTCTCCTGAGACCACTCATAGTAACTTTACGATTCAATGCTCTTAGATTTGTTATATAGACCATTTTATTTGCTTTGGAGAACAGACGACCAAGTCCACAAAACTTGGACGAAAGTTGATGNATTGTAGATTGATTGCATAATTGATTTGTTTCATTTTTAGTCAAAATAATTCAAGAAAATTCTATTTGTTTATTTTAAGGCTTGCACAGAGTTCACCACTCATGTTATGAACCTTTTGAGAGAGCAGTCGAGAACCAGACCAATTTCAGCAAAAGAGATTGAAAGGATGGTCAGTATAATCCACAAGAAATTCAGTTCTATTCAAATGCAACTGAAGCAGAGCACATGTGAAGCTGTCATGATCCTAAGATCAAGATTTCTCGATGCCAGGTTTGTTTACTCGATTGTGTACCTCTTTAAATTTAATGGCTATGATTGAGGACATGTGTGGGAACGCTAGGGATCTCACAACCATCGTGGATCCACTATCTCACATTGTAAACAATTTTACGTTTTCAGTAAAACGTTTGTGAAACAAATTTGTTTTGGTTTTGTTTGATGCTTTTAAGAAGTCGAATGCATTTCCAGTAAAGAAGTTGATAAACGCTGAAACGGTCTGAAAAAAGAAAGTCTCCTGAGACCACTCATAGTAACTTTACGATTCAATGCTCTTAGATTTGTTATATAGACCATTTTATTTGTTTTGGAGAACAGACAACCAAGTCCACAAAACTTGGTTGAATGTAGATGAAATTATTGCCATTTTCCCGAACTTGGAGCAGTATTTACAAAATTTTGTCTAAAATAAACCCATCATGTAATAATATCTCTTCATCTATCTTCATCAGGCGTAAAAGACGCAATTTCAGCAAACAAGCAACAGAAATATTGAATGAATATTTCTACTCTCATTTGAGCAATCCATATCCAAGCGAAGAAGCCAAAGAGGAATTAGCAAGGAAATGCAATATTACTGTTGCACAGGTAAGCTCAGCTATGATTTTCTTGCACCTTTCCTCGATGCCAGCTTGGAGAGAATAAAAATTAATCATTTGATGCACCTAATAATCAAATGAAAACACCAAGTAAGAATATCTGCACTCTATGGTGAAAACGAATTAAAGGCAACTATAAGAACAACAAAATTATGCACTTACTTGCTATTATGAATCGTTTACAATCTGTACCTGCTTTTAAGCCAGATTTTTCTGATGAAACAAAAGTGAAAGTTGAAACAAATTTACTATATATTCGAAAAGCTTTATTAAATTTACTTAGTTAGTAGAAAGGAGCGTATAATTTATTGCTGTTATGCCAGGATTTTTAATGGGAGCAATGGCGTTACCCCGCTATGTCACAGAACTTGATAAAACCCACTGCAAACAAACTGCACGTGGGGCTATATGCTGATGAGGCAGTGTTCCTGGTCTTGTTGTAGTATTTTATTGTATAAGAACTTTTGTAACTGAGAGAAAAGAACAGGGCATAACAGGTAGAGCTAGCACAGAAGCATATTTTGATGCAAAAATGTTAACATTTTAGAATATACCCACAGCTTTTAAGCAGATGCCGTTTCTCGGTCGTTTCTAACTGGAGATAAATGGAATGACAGTCAGAAGATGAACAGATTTGAAAGCAGTCATGCGCTAGGGTTGTCACTCATGGGACGGTTTGCAGCTCCGTAACTCAGCAATATTGCCCCATGTTTACTTACCGTAATTTGCTAGATGTAAGCTTTCTTCGTTACTTTTTGCAAGCCATATATCATGAGCCATTTCTGCATCCAGGTTTCTAATTGGTTTGGTAACAAACGCATTCGTTACAAGAAGAACATTGGTAAAGCTCAAGAAGAGGCTAGCATGTATGCAGCCAAGGCACAGCATTCATCAACAGCCACTGTGCCATCAGCTGGTGCGAGTAATTCTGGCTCAAGCGCTTCGTCGTCTCAAGGTAAATTGCATAGCTTTATTTTTGTTCTTGATGTAGCCACATGGTACACTATTTAATTGCACAAAGCCTCAATAAAGCCGTTTTGTACCTTGGAACAAATTCAAGTGCAAAAATTGGAAACGTTTTGAATATGTATGCTGAAAACAGAAAATGTTGGTGAATCCAAAATAGTGCGTAACTGGGAGCTTGGTTTGATGTGACAAATGTGATGTGAAACTTCTAAAGGTCATATATATTTGGAACTGGATTCCAAGCCCCCTGAATTTAGCAAAATCTGTTGTGTTCATGCACAAGTTTCTAATTGCTAAAAAGTTTGATTCGTTATCTAAATGCAGAACTTGCTATAAGCTAATTTATGTGAAGACGATTCGTTAGAGGTAAATAAATATTTTTATGAAAAATTTGCGAAGCTGAGATTCACTTGTTCTGTTCTTCTGTTGCTGAAAGCAAAATGGGGCTATTTTTTCTGTACTACTACTGCTCAAGTGATTTTATAAAGCTAGAATATTTCTATCAGAGCTGGACTCTGGTAAATTTTTTATCCAGAACACTCTTTATTTTGGCATCGATAACAAAATTACATTTTTAGGCCAACGACTTTCTGGTATATCTGCAGATGGAGAGTCTTACAGTGCTCCTGCAAATGGCTCTGAATATTCTGGCTCCAATGCTGTTGGCATCAATGTCCAATCACAGGTAGCGTTTCATTTATATATATTTTATANTTCTGTTCTTCTGTTGCTGAAAGCAAAATGGGGCTATTTTTTCTGTACTACTACTGCTCAAGTGATTTTATAAAGCTAGAATATTTCTATCAGAGCTGGACTCTGGTAAATTTTTTATCCAGAACACTCTTTATTTTGGCATCGATAACAAAATTACATTTTTAGGCCAACGACTTTCTGGTATATCTGCAGATGGAGAGTCTTACAGTGCTCCTGCAAATGGCTCTGAATATTCTGGCTCCAATGCTGTTGGCATCAATGTCCAATCACAGGTAGCGTTTCATTTATATATATTTTATAGTTGAAGGACGCATCCATGGTTGGAGCATGTAGAAAGTTACAAAAGAAATCTGCTTTTAATCAAATCCCCTCACCCACAAGCTGATAAACATACTGTATAAAACGTCGTTGTTCTTTATCTTAAATTTGTAAACAAAACACAAGACCAAATTGTGCTTCAGCAAATTTTTTAATCGACCCCGCTTTGAAAAGATCCTAAATATGGTATTTACCCCATATTTACCTAATTACCTATTTACAACCTATTGCCCGGAGGACAGCAGAAACCGCGCCAAGTGACGTCATCACGCAATGTGATATAAGGAAGTGTTTGGCTACATAAGCATTTTGAGACGATAAATCAACAGTTTAATTCCTTAGGAAGACAATTTCAAGTGTTGCCTTATTTCGAAAAATGTTGCAGGATTTTAAGGGCTCAAAGTTGTGATTTCTCGCGCATGTATGCACAGTTTTCACTCAGTCTTTCGGGAGACATTTAATTCTTGTCAGACTATTTATTCATCCTTGTGTCCCAGGGCCCTTAGGTACTTTTGAGTAGGGAAGGTAACTTACGTCGGTTACGCCACTGGTCCCTGTACCCATGAAGGTTGTTGTTGTAACTCAAACGTTTACAGGGATGCAAGGGATACCGGGCTTAGGGACACACGGAGAGGGAGGAACAAAACTGCTGTAGGAAAAAAACAACTCGCATTTCTTAAAGCCCATGATCAGACTTTTGACATGATCAGTCAAATTTTGCTTCGGGTATCTCACAGACATTAGCCACGAGTCAAAACCTTCTATAGTTCTCAGTCAGCTTATTGAGTCTGAAGGATTAAGATTAAGATTATTCAGACAACCGAAGTTAGTTGGATAAGTCTAGGTTTTGTTAATCAAGATCGTCTAGATCACACGGTTTTCTCTTAAGCAATAAATTAATCTTCAAAATTCAAACATCGTGTGTCTTGGGTTTTGTTAATCCAAGGCAAAACGAGGTACCCAAGGCATTAGTGATGTATTGCGGGTTGTATATTATGTATTATGGGTTCTTTTATGCATCATGGTGAAGGAATTTTTTATTCCAAGAAAGGAGCTAGGTGGAAACAAAGCCTGGACATTTTGTCTGCAAAGTTCGTAAATTGACCTACGTATCTCGTTGTTTACAGGCTTATATAGAAGATTCTTGTATCGATAAGTCATGTCTAGAAGGTTGCATTATCACAGAATAACATAATAGACCACCAAAGAAGAATGATTAGGGTTATTACATGTCTTGGTCGAAATAGACATTTGTAGCTTTTTTGCAATATGATGTATCTTGAACCACAGTTTTGAACAATTAGGAAAGTTTTCGCTCCACTCAACCGTCTACTAGGCCTTAGAATAGAAACTTAGCTTTTCTGAACAACATTCTATGCTGAACTACAGTTTTGAACCTATCATAAAAAAGCTGGAGCTCGTGTTTCATTTAGCCCTGTTAGGCCCTACTATTAGTCTTATTATGATTTCTGATCCGCTTAAACAGCGGACCAGCATTGGAGGGGGCGAATAGAGCGGAAACGAGACATTCCGCAGTAAGTTCATAGGAAGTCACGAGTTTCAAAATTCTTCCATGCCGTGGTGAACCTTTTTAACACTTTTTTAATTACCCGAAAAAGAGGTTTTGGATCGAGAGTCAGATTTGGTAAATTTTGCGAAGGAAAACGAAAACCAGTGTGTCAGTTGATCTTTCGAATCGTTTGAATCAAATTCCCGTCCCCGCTTCATTAAGAATATTGCCGTTGTTATAAAAATTTCTCTTGGAAAATTGTTCTCTTTCATGTCCATTCTTGTTGTTGAAAAATTACGCTATTTTTGAAGATTTTCTGAAATTATGTTTATCGTATCTCATAGGTAAATGAAATAAGACAAGTTATTGATGNCAAAAATTGGAAACGTTTTGAATATGTATGCTGAAAACAGAAAATGTTGGTGAATCCAAAATAGTGTGTAACTGGGAGCTTGGTTTGATTTGACAAATAGGATGTGAAGCTTCTAAAGGTCCTATATTATATAGTTGGAACTGGATTCCAAGCCCCCTGAATTTAGCAAAATCTGTTGTGTTCATGCACAAGTTTCTAATTGCTAAAAAGTTTGATTCGTTATCTAAATGCAGAACTTGCTATAAGCTAATTTATGTGAAGACGATTCGTTAGAGGTAAATAAATATTTTTATGAAAAATTTGCTAAGCTGAGATTCACTTGTTCTGTTCTTCTGTTGCTGAAAGCAAAATGGGGCTATTTTTTCTGTACTACTACTGCTCAAGTGATTTTATAGAGCTAGAATATTTCTATCAGAGCTGGACTCTGGTAAATTTTTTATCCAGAACAGTCTTTATTTTGGCATCGATAACAAAATATATTTTTAGGCCAACGACTTTCTGGTATATCTGCAGATGGAGAGTCTTACAGTGCTCCTGCAAATGGCTCTGAATATTCTGGCTCCAATGCTGTTGGCATCAATGTCCAATCACAGGTAGCGTTTCATTTATATATATTTTATAGTTGAAGGACGCATCCATGGTTGGAACATGTAGAAAGTTAGAAAAGAAATCTGCCTTTAATCAAATCCCCTCACCCACAAGCTGATAAACATACTGTATAAAACGTCGTTGTTCTTCATCTTAAATTTGTAAACAAAACACAAGACCAAATTGTGCTTCAGCAAATTTTTTAATCGACCCCGCTTTGAAAAGATCCTAAATATGGTATTTACCCCATATTTACCTATTTACCTATTTACAACCTATTGCCCGGAGGACAGCAGAAACCGCGCCAAGTGACGTCATCACGCAATGTGATATAAGGAAGTGTTTGGCTACATAAGCATTTTGAGATGATAAATCAACAGTTTAATTCCTTAGGAAGACAATTTCAAGTGTTGCCTTATTTCGAAAAATGTTGCAGGATTTTAGGGGCTCAAAGTTGTGATTTCTCGCGCATGTATGCACAGCTTTCACTCAGTCTTTCGGGAGACATTTAATTCGTGTCAGACTATTGATTCATCCTTGTGTCCCAGGGCCCTTAGGTACTTTTGAGTAGAGGCTCCCTTATATTAAGAAAAAAACTATTCTATTGTTCTCACCACTGTAAAAACAATCAAGCAACACATTTTGGGGGCCCCTAGAGAGGTCAGGGGCCCTTAATTTTTGAACTAAAGGTAACTTACGTCGGTTACGCCACTGGTCCCTGTACCCATGAAGGTTGTTGTTGTTACTCAAACGTTTACAGGGATGCAAGGGATACCGGGCTTAGGGACACACGGAGAGGGAGGAACAAAACTGCTGTAGGAAAAAAACAACTCACATTTCTTAAAGCCCATGATCAGACTTTTGACAGGATGAGTTAAATTTTCCTTCGGGCATCTCACAGACATTAGCCACGAGTCAAAACCTTCTATAGTTCTCAGTCAGCTTAGTGAGTCTGAAGGATTAAGATTAAGATTATTCAGACAACCGAAGTTAGTTGGATAAGTCTAGGTTTTGTTAATCAAGATCGTCTAGATCACACAGTTTTCTCTTGAGCAATAAATTAATCTTCAAAATTCAAACATTGTGTGTCTTGGGTTTTGTTAATCCAAGGCAAAACGAGGTACCCAAGGCATTAGTGATGTATTGCGGGTTGTATATTATGTATTATGGGTTCTTTTATGCGTCATGGTGAAGGAATTTTTTATTCCAAGAAAGGAGCTAGGTGGAAACAAAGCCTGGACATTTTGTCTGCAAAGTTCGTAAATTGACCTACGTATCTCGTTGTTTACAGGCTTATATAGAAGATTCTTGTATCGATAAGTCATGTATCGATAAGTCTAGAAAGTTGCATTATCACAGAATAGCATAATAGACCACCAAAGAAGAATGATTAGGGTTTTTACATGTCTGGCTCGAAATAGACATTTGTAGCTTGTTTGCAATGTGCTGTATCTTGACCCACAGTTTTGAACAATTAGGAAAATTTTCGCTCTGCTCAACCCTCTACTAGGCCTTAGAATAGAAACTTAGCTTTTCTGAACAACATTCTATGTTGAACCTATCATAGAAAAGCTGGAGCTCGTGTTTCAGTTAGCCCTGTTAGGCCATACTATTAGTCTTATTATGATTTCTGATCGGCTTAAACAGCGGACCAGCATTGGAGGGGGCGAATAGAGCGGAAACGAGACATTCTGCAGTAAGTTCATAGGAAGTCACGAGTTTCAAAATTCTTCCGTGGTGAACCTTTTTAACACTTTTTTAATTACCCGAAAAAGAGGTTTTGGATCGAGAGTCAGATTTGGTAAATTTTGCGAAGGAAAACGAAAACCAGTGTGTCAGTTGATCTTTCGAATCGTTTGAATCAAATTCCCGTCCCCGCTTCATTAAGAATATTGCCGTTGTTATAAAAATTTCTCTTGGAAAATTGTTCTCTTTCATGTCCATTCTTGTTGTTGAAAAATTACGCTATTTTTGAAGATTTTCTGAAATTATGTTTATCGTATCTCATAGGTAAATGAAATAAGACAAGTTATTGATGACACTGGCGCTGCACGTCAAGCACAACAGCAACAACAACAACATCCTTACCCACATCCAAATCAGGGAGGCCAGGTCCGTTCATCGATTCCTTTTCGCCCATATTTCTTGTATAGTCCGATACGTTGTCACTAAATAAGGGTTCTTACGTCTCAATGTATAAAGCAACTTTGAGAGAACAGGGAGGGTAAATTCCTGTCCAGTCATCCAGTCAATGCTAGATTCCCAAATACCACTGGTAGCGTTAAAATAACTTCAGTTGGTTTACCATAAACCATGTAACAGTCCCTTTCTATTAATCTTTTCTAACATGTAAATATTCTGTTATATTTTAGCCATCAAGCTTCAGCAGTCTTTTTGACTCAATAAATGATTGGGCAGGAAAATCTGGGGAGGTGAGCTTCTTTGGTTCATTTAGCTGCATCATTTAATTTCACCTATTAAGGGTTGCCCTTCATAGGTTTGGCCTGCCCTTTAATTCTGGTTGTCAAAGGACCCTCACTATTTATTTATTCTCAGTAAGATAAATGCTGTTCGTATATTTCATATAGACGTCCATGAATACGAAATAACCAGAAACTCTGCATTCCTTATACTCTCCTGCAAGCCTTGCTTTCATTTTTCGCAACTTTTGAAATATTTGGAAACGTCAATGAGTTTCATCAATTGCATAAATATTTTTGGTAGTTGTTCTTTTATTTTTCTGTCATTTTAGCCGGGTAAGCGAGGAGGACCTCCAGAAGATTTGGGATCTGATGAAGAAGATGACACAGAAAATGGTAAGACATTTTTCAAAATTAACCAATCAGAGAGCTCAATAAAGTATTTGAAAATAATCAAGATTTCAAGAAATTTCACGGTAGAATTTTAGCAGAATACCTGAAGTTCCTTTCAAGCCATTTAATCCAAACGAAAGATGGAATAGCCATTTGCATTACCTTTTTTATAGATTTGAAGCCAATACTAATTTTCGTTGTAATCGGTCATTCTATTTTATTTGTAGATTCATAAACACGACCATGGAACTAAGAACCATACAAGTCTTAAAGTTGTATCAAAATAGGAAACAGCAGAGCAGAGGCAGATGTTCTCGAAGAAGTCGGTTGCGTTACAGTAAAAACCCGCATATAAGAACCTACATTTTTCGAACCAAGCTGTTTTGGTTCTTATCTAAAGGATGATATTCATGAAAGCAGGCTGTAGGTTCTTAGATTATAGGTTCTTATATATTCCCAACAAAGTTTTTGTACAAACATGTTTGTTTGTTTGCAGTCTTTGAATATCTCAGCAGTCTCTAAATATCTTCAATCAAAGTTCTGTGATAGAGGACAGAACATCATCATCATCATCAATAATTTATTTACAGTAGGCAAGAAATAGAATAGCTAATTTACAGCTAATTAAGGCCTACGATTAGCAATCAGACTTGTTTAGGCCTTTAGATGATCAAAGAGCAATATCAATTTGCTGTTTTACTCGATAATCAAATTGATTTTTCGGATTTTTACAGTTGAGAACTATATCAATGTATTAGTTCTTCCAAATCAGAATCTATTCAAAAATCAGGGTGAAAAGGTTCTTACACACAGGAGTAACTATTGAAGATTTCAGGCTGTAGGTTCTTATTTGAGGAAGGTTCTTATATGCGGGTTGTTACTGTAGCTGTAGTAAAAAATTGATTAGAATTAGTACCGAGTGAGTCAAAAAAATGGATCCACTGTTTGATAAGTCAGACTTTAAAAACTATGAAATCGATTCGAAAAATACCAACTCCATTGCCTCATCTATATGGCTTTAACTTAATTTTGGGAATTTTTTTATGATTTTCAATTCGTGATTTTGCTCTCATATAAAGAACTTCAGGAAAATTGTTTTCATTGGGCTTTGGCTAAAACTATACTTGGATAGCTGTACTTGATTCGTTTTCAAGCTATTAGAATGGTAAAAGCAGAGTCCAGAAAAAGTCACGGCTCCACTCCACGGCTGTGAACCAGTGGCAGGTTGTGCTTGTTAATGTCATATTTGAGGAAGGTTTAGTAATTTTTAAAAGAAGCCTAGGAAAATGTTGGGTTATTTTGGCAACAGCAACAACTGGTGTATACATTTTAGGGTTATAAAAAATGCGGGAAGTTCGAAAACTCTCGTTATTTGATAAAACGAGAAAGGTTTAACTAACGAAATTGGCATCCGGAGGAAGGTGTGACCTTTTTCGGGACTCTGGGTAAAGACTGTTTTTTGGCATATGTTATTGCTTTATAATTACACGGAAACTGATTAAAATTTAAATATTGCCTCCAATCAATACTAGCTAGGGACGAAAAAGAATGTTGTGTCAAAATCTTTATCAGATTGAACAGCAAGTCTTTGACTGTTTTTGAGTAATTTGAGGACAATTATTTTTGGCTAAGGACTAACTTTGTAGAGACGGAAAGCATCCAAAACTATAAGAAAAAAAATCAAAATGCAGTTCAAGCCCATTTAGACGATAGATTTGAAATTTTAAGAATTCGTTTCGTAGTTTGTGTAGACTTGCCCCAAGTCTTGCCCCAAGTCTGACCGAATCCTTCCCCATAGTTCCTAGACTCGCTCTTTCCCCTTTGTTCCGTAACGGAATGGCGGATCCGGAAACTATGGGAAAGGAATCGATCGGAAGGACTTCATGAAATAGACTTGGGGCAAGTCTACATAGTTCCCGGATCCACCATTCCAACATTCCTCCCCTTTGTTTCGTAACGGAATGTTGGAATGGCGGATCCGGGAATTATGGGAAAGGGATCGGTCAGACGGACTTCATGAAATAGACTTTGGGCAAGTCTATAGTTTGTGCGATACGATTTGTCAAACAGTCGATACATTTGTTTTACTCACCCAGTGTTTCTTTATCTTATTTTTATATTGTTTGTTTATATAGATGAATTTTGTATAGGTATATTTGAATTGTTACATTTAAATCAATTTAGAATCAGAAACTGTTCCGTTTGACATCGGATGCTTATGGATTTATTATCGCATATAAATGACGAAATTTATTAATTTTATCAATATTAAACTTCCGTTTTGACAATTCTCGATCTCTTATTATGTACATCTTTATTAGACTTGCTCCAAGTCTATTCTGTGGTCCATCAGCGCTCAATAAAACATTATAACTTCTGCGGGGGCGTAAATCGTGACGAGGACGCTGCGAAGGAGAAACGAGAAACGAAAGGAAACTTCGTTTCTCGTTTCTCCTTCGCANAGTTTCATCAATTGCATAAACATTTTTGGTAGTTGTTCTTTTATTTTTCTGTCATTTTAGCCGGGTAAGCGAGGAGGACCTCCAGAAGATTTGGGATCTGATGAAGAAGATGACACAGAAAATGGTAAGACATTTTTCAAAATTAACCAATCAGAGAGCTCAATAAAGTATTTGAAAATAATCAAGATTCAAGAAATTTCGTGTTAGAATTTTAGCAGAATACCTGAAGTTCCTTTCAAGCCATTTAATCCAAACGAAAGATGGAATAGCCATTTGCATTACCTTTTTTAAAGATTTGAAGCCAATGTTACTTTTCGTTGTAATCAGTTATTCTATTTTATTTGTAGATTCATAAACACGACCATGGAACTAAGAACCATGCAAGTCTTAAAGTTGTATCAAAATAGGAAACAGCAGAGCATAGGCAGATGTTTTCGAAGAAGTCGGTTGCGTTACAGTAAAAACCCGCATATAAGAACCTACATTTTTCGAACCAAGCTGTTTTGGTTCTTATCTAAAGGATGATATTCATGAAAGCAGGCTGTAGGTTCTTAGATTATAGGCTCTTATATATTCCCAACAAAGTTTTTGTACAAAAATATTTGTTTGTTTGCAGTCTTTAAATATCTCAGCAGTCTCTAAATATCTTCAATCAAAATTCTGTGATAGAGGACAGAACATTAGCAATCAGACTTGTTTAGGCCTTTAGATGATCAAAGAGCAATATCAATTTGCTATTTTACTCGATAATGAAATTGATTTTTCGGATTGTCACAGTTGAGAACTATATAAATGTATTAGTTCTCCCAAATAAGAACCTATTCAAAAATCAGGGTGAAAAGGTTCTTACATAAAGGAGTAACTATAGAGGATTTCAGGCTGTAGGTTCTTATTTGAGGAAGGTTCTTATATGCGGGTTGTTACTGTAGCTGTAGTAAAAAATTGATTAGAATTAGTGCCGAGTGAGTCAAAAAAATGGATCCACTGTTTGAAAAGTCAGACTTTAAAAACTATGAAATCGATTCGAAAAATACCAACTCCATTGCCTCATTTATATGGCTTTTAACTTAATTTTGGGAATTTTTATGATTTTCAATTCGTGATTTTGCTCTCATATAAAGAACTTCAGGAAAATTGGTTTCATTGGGCTTTGGCTAAAAATATACTTAGATAGCTGTACTTAGATTTCTCTTTCAAGCTATTAGAATGGTAAAAGCAGAGTCCAGAAAAAGTCACGGCTCCACTCCACGGCTGTGAACCGGTGGCAGGTTGTGCTTGTTAATGTCATATTTTAGGAAGGTTTAGTGAAAATTTTGGGTTATTTTGGCAACAGCAACAACTGGTGTATACATTTTAGGGTTATAAACAACGCGGGGAGTTCGAAAACTCTCGTTATTTGATAAAACGAAATTGGTGTGACCTTTTTCGGGACTCTGGGTAAAAGACTGTTTTTTGGCATATGTTATTGCTTTATAATTAATTACATGGAAACTGATTACAATGTAAATATTCCCTTCAATAAATACTAGCTTGGGACGAAAAAGAATGTTGTGTCAAAATCTTTATCAGATTGAACAGCAAGTCTTTGACTGTTTTTGAGTAATTTGTGAGGAAAATTATTTTTGGCTAATGACTAACTTTGTAGGGACAGAAAGCATCCAAAACTATGAGAAAAAACCAAAATGAAGTTCAAGCCCATTTCGACCATAGATTTTAAATTTTAAGAATTCGTTTCGCAGTTTGTGCGATACGATTTTTCAAACAATCGATACATTTGTTTTACTCATCCAGTATTTCTTTATCTTATTTTTATATTGTTTGTTTATATAGATGAATTTTGTATAGGTATATTTGAATTGTTACATTTAAATCAATTTAGAATCAGAAACTGTTCCGTTTGACATCGGATGCTTATGGATTTATTATCGCATATAAATGACGAAATTTATTAATTTTATGAATATTAAACTTCCGTTTTGACAATTCTTGATCTCTTATTATGTACATCTTTATTAAGATTTACCGGCGTTTATATTTACCGGCGTATTTCCTCTAAAAAACGCCCCCGGCGTTTATGTAGTTTATTAAATTTGAATGAACTTGGTGCGGCGTTTATTAGAGGGAGGTGTTTATTAGAGGGAGGCGTTTATTGCCATTTTTGTGTGGAAAGGGGAGGCGTTTATTTGAGGTTGTAGGCATTTATTAGAGAAAATACGGTACCTCAATGGCTGAGGAAGATTTTCGCACAATTGATGCATGTCTAAGGTTTAGTTCATAATAGAGTAAAAATGCGTTAGAAATTCATCAGAAATGCGACGGCAAAAAACGTTAACATTATTTTTGGTTCAATTTTTGGGATTTCGTCGCCTTACGCCCTAACGCATTTGGGTAGAATAAAATAGCTTTGATTCCTTTGATTCCATTTGGAATAGACTGCGTGCAGCCTCAACGCTCCTCACCCAAAGAGTTGGGTGAGGAGCGTTGAGGCTGCACGCAGGCTAATTTGGAAGCGATTACTAGCTAAAGATGCGTTTAAAATGTTTGTCTCGTCTCGTTATAACGTATGAAGCCCGTGCAAAAAGAAATTTGATAAAACAGGAAGACACATTTATTTTGGAAGACCTATTCATAAGCGTAGGAGCCAGGGGGGCTGGTAGGGCGGCAGCCCCCCTAACGTTGGAAAAATTTACCAAAATCAGCCTTTTTCGGGAAAAAATCCACCCTAATTCGGGCTAAAATTTGGTAAACAATTGACTTTTTATCGGGCAGCCCCCCCAGATTTGATCTTCCCGTACGCTTATGGACTAGCCTGGCGTGCAGCCTCAACGCTCCTCACCCAACTTTGGGTGAGGAGCGTTGAGGCTGCACGCAGGGTATTATGGGCCTATTTTCATGGATCAAACAAACAATCAATCAAGCGTCTGCTCGTTCCCGTCTGCTCAAACAATCAAGTATATCCTTATGAGTACCCTTGAGAGCAGAATTTATCGTTGGTGCAATGAAACCATGAATGAAACCCAATGAAACCAGCAATCTACGTACTAGAGTTCACACCGGCACAAAAATTCGCAAACAACTAAACTTGTACATATAGATTTGCACTTGCTGTCACGCAGTGTGATTGGTCCATTTCGTGAATTTTTGTCTAATTTGTCAGCCAATCAAAATTCGGTGCCATTTCTAAACGGAAAACGTAAACACTAGCAGACTCGAATCGAGACTTGAGACGCAGAACGAGGCCAGTCAATCAGAGCCACCTGCAATAATGGTTGCCAAGCTCAGCTGAAGTTTACTGTCTGCGAAATTTAAGAAAAGAGATTTTAAAATGTGAGTATGAACCATCCAACTACAATAAAATCAATGTTTTGTGTCTTGTCAGTTTTGCTACACTGGTTGCTGGCCAAACCCCAACTATACAACTGAAATCAGGATGGACCTACCTAGAGGGAGCGAGTCCAACATAATATGGCAGCAGCAGAGAGGAGGATGCAAAAAGCAATAAAGAGCAACATAACTTAACTACTGAAAGGGAATGCTTTGTGCTGCCTATACTTCTCCTTCACATAGTTATTCATTAACTATGTGAATGGGACGTATTGACAGCCGAACTGCAAAAAGCCCTGGTATGGTGGGGGAGGGGAGGGGGGGTAATTATCTGACATGATGGTTCTATGGCTATGCCATAGTAGAATCGGCGTACGTTATGCCACATATCTGTGGCGTACCAGACTGGAAAGTTTGTAGTTTGTGCTTGTAAGTTGAGATGGCCTAAGCACGATTTGCGCGGAAATTTCGTAGTTTCCGAGTTGAGAACAATAGGTTAAAACAATAGATCTATTGCGCTCTACAAACTTTNAATAGACTTGGAGCAAGTCTAATCTTTATTAAAATTTACCGTATTTCCTCTAATAAACGCCACCGGCGTTTATGGCGTTTATTAAATTTTGAATGAACTTGGTACGGCGTTTATTAGAGGGAGGTGTTTATTAGAGGGAGGCGTTTATTGCCATTTTTGTGTGGAATGGGGAGGCGTTTATTTGAGGTTGTAGGCATTTATTAGAGAAAATACGGTACCTCAATGGCTGAGGAAGATTTTCGCACAATCGATGCATTCCTAAGGTTTAGTTCATAATAGAGTAAAAATGCGTTAGAAATTCATCAGAAATGCGACGGCAAAAAACTTTAACATTATTTTTGGTTCAATTTTTGGGATTTCGTCGCCTTACGCCCTAACGCATTTGGGTAGAATAAAATAGCTTTGATTCCTTTGATTCCATTTGGAGTAGCCTGCGTGCAGCCTCAACGCTCCTCGCCCAACTCTTTGGGTGAGGAGCGTTGAGGCTGCACGCAGGCTAATTTGGAAGCGATTACTCGCTAAAGATGCGTTTAAAATGTTTGTCTCGTCTCGTTATAACGTATGAAGCCCGTGCAAAAAGAAATTTGATAAAACAGGAAGACACATTTATTTTGGAAGACCTATTCTAGGCGTAGGAGCCAGGGGGGCTGGTAGGGCGGCAGCCCCCCTAACGTTGGAAAAATTTACCAAAATCAGCCTTTTTCGGGAAAAAATCCACCCTAATTCGGGCTAAAATTTGGTAAACAATTGACTTTTATCGGGCAGCCCCCCCAGATTTGATCTTCCCGTACGCTTATGGACTAGCCTGGCGTGCAGCCTCAACGCTCCTCACCCAACAACGCAGGGTATTATGGGCCTATTTTCATGGATCAAACAAACAATCAATCAAACGTCTGCTCGTTCCCGTCTGCTCAAACAATCAAGTATATCCTTATGAGTACCCTTGAGAGCAGAATTTATCGTTGGTGCAATGAAACCATGAATGAAACCCAATGAAACCAGCAATCTACGTACTAGAGTTCACACCGGCACAAAAATGCGCAAACAACTAAACTTGTACATATAGATTTGCACTTGCTGTCACGCAGTGTGATTGGTCCATTTCGTGAGAGTGTGTCTAATTTGTCAGCCAATCAAAATTCGGTGCCATTTCTAAACGGAAAACGTAGTAAAAGGAAAACGTAAACACTAGCAGACTCGAATCGAGACTTGAGACGCAGAACGAGGCCAGTCAATCGGAGCCACCTGCAATAATGGTTGCCAAGCTCAGCTGAAGTTTACTGTCTGCGAAATTTAAGAAAAGAGATTTTAAAATGTGAGTATGAACCATCCAACTACAATAAAATCAATGTTTTGTGTCTTGTCAGTTTTGCTACACTGGTTGCTGGCCAAACCCCAACTATACAACTGAAATCAGGATGGACCTACCTAGAGGGAGCGAGCGAGTCCATCATATATAATATGGCAGCAGAGAGAGGATGCAAAAAGCAATAAAGAGCAACATAACTTAACTACTGACAGGGAATGCTTTGTGCTGCCTATACTTCTCCTTCACATAGTTATTCATTAACTATGTGAATGGGACGTATTGACAGCCGAACTGCAAAAAGCCCTTGTATGGTGGGGGAGGGGAGGGGGGGTAATTATCTGACATGATGGTTCTATGGCTATGCCATAGTAGAATCGGCGTACGTTATGCCACATATCTGTGGCGTACCAGACTGGAAAGTTTGTAGTTTGTGCTTGTAAGTTGAGATGGCCTAAGCACGATTTGCGCGGAAATTTCGTAGTTTCCGAGTTGAGAACAATAGGTTAAAACAATAGATCTATTGCGCTCTACAAACTTTCTAGTCTGGGTGGCATACAGCCTCTTGGTCATTTTTACACCGGCGTATTTCTTTATACTCTGAGAATGGTTGGCGTAAACTTTTGCGCTTGAAAAGTCATATTACATGACTTTTGACAATGATAGTATATCCTTCTGGCGTAACACAGAGGAATGTTTGGCCTAAATCTTTGGCGTACGAAGTTTACCAATTCTACTATGGGTTCTATGTACCATTTTTCAGGGTTATCATTTTCACTAATTTTTCTAGCATGGGTATAAAAACCATGGTTTTTCTGGAGCCAGTTATAAAAATGGGGTATTTATTTTGACTGGGTCATTATTTTGTTACTTGGTATAATTTGTAGGTTTGGGTTCCCTGACACTTTCCAGAGTTGGCTATCTTTTGAAATGGAACTTTTAGAGGCAAGTGAAAAAACATTTTCGGTGGGCACATGTGACCTTCTAAACCATGACAAACATACTGTTCCTCTACCAAAAAAATTGAAACAACGCATGCATTGTGTTAGAGCACAAAAGGAAAAAACTAATGTTACTTATTTTGTATCCCTTGGGGACTAGTCATTTAAATTGTCATTGTTAGCAAGCTGAAAGTTCTTTACTAGCGACACTTTTTGCCAAAATGGCTATATCACAAAATCGCAAATAAATAAGGAAAGAAATGACTGATTTTAACAAGCTAAATTTCTATAACTAATTCAATCTTTCTTCTGCAATATAGAACTTCAAAACTCCTGATTTGACTTGTTTTTCACCAAAATATGGCTTGCTAAACGCCCCACGTTTTTTCTGACTCACCCGGTATTCATCTTGTTTGGTATCTTTATTTCCACAGGGATGCAATTATAGATATTGTTGAACGGAAATGCTGTGCAGAGATGAATGAATACACAGCTTGTGTGAATGAAAATCCAGAAAATTGGTTGGAAAAATGCGCAAATGAAAAGAAAGCTCTTAATGACTGTTCTTCACAACAGTAAGTTATAGTTTTTTTCACTTATCTTGCTATTGCAAACTTCCATACTGTCAGGGTACTGGCTATGGAAACACAGAAACAAAGGATTCTCTGCCTGATTTTTCATTTACCTTGAGAAAAGAATAATTTATCTCAAAGCTTTTGAACACAGCTGAACACTACTTGAGTATGGTTTAAATGAATGTCCTCAATATACCTTTCAGCTATTCTAAAATAGAGTCTGAATTGAATGATATTTTTATACATTTTGTAGAATTTTCGAAATGTGCACAAAAGTGATAGAAGCTCTAACGCCACTCAATCGAACCTGTTGTATAAAATGTTAAAAAATATCGCTAGATCCAGCCTCTTTTTTACAATAGCTAAAAGGTTAATTATTAAAAATGTTTATGTTTCCCTTGGATTTTCTAACTCCAGGTAACTCGCACTTTGCATAACTCGAATTTCTTGCTAACTCAACAAACTTTGTCTCCCATCAGGTCATTCACCATTCTCTTGTCTCCCGCTTAACTCAAACTATTGCAGATTACCACAATGGAAAAGTAAAAAATTGTCTTCGGAAAGAGACTGTACCATAAAAACTTCCTTCAAACTTAAACAATACTTTTTTATTTCAAGACTATCTATTCCCATTAACTCAAAGTATGAAACAACTGCAGTTGAGTTAAATTCTGTTTTCACTATGCTTACTCAATCTGTTCTCGATTTATGCTTACTTCAGTGATTCATCCAAAAAAATTATATATGTCAATTGTTGCTGCAGAGAAGAATGGAGTGAAAGCTAATACAATATAAAGCAATGAATAAGGGTTCAATGATGTCTTTATCTTATCAAACTTTGATTTTTGCTTTTGAAAGCTCCTTAGTGCTTCTCAAAGATTGTACTACCTATTGGGTACAACTCCTGCATGAGACTTTTTCTCTTTTCATAGCCCTGTTATAAAACAAATAAACAAGAATTGTGGCGATGAATTCAAGAGATATGACAAGTGCCTTCAAACTTTTCCAAGCCAACCTCAGCATTGCGCTGCAGAACTAGAACTATTTTCATTGTGTGCAGAATTTATTGCACAGCAAGATGAGGCTTCAAGTTGATGAAATATGCTCTGCATGTGTCGAAATATTTGGGATTTTGGTTCTTTTAGAGGTACGAGATTGCAAAAGGATTGCAAAGTTGCTGCAAGAAAATTGTGATAAGATTGCAAAAGCATTGCTAAAACATTGCGACAAAATCGTTAAAAGATTGCAAACGAACTTTTAAAAGATTGCAACAAGATTGCCCACAAATTGCAACGAGATTGCAAGAAGATTGTGATGAGTGCCTATGCCTCTTCTGGGTGTCAGATTGCTAACTGTTTAGCTGCATGTGACCATTTCACTGTATCAGCACTGATAGACAAATATTCACTTCTTGGAATGTTCTTGATGTGTTTTTCTGAAGAAAGAAGTTGCAGAGATCGGACTGTGTGATATCTTCCTGGATGTTCTGCCGAGAAAGCAACAGTCAAATAGAATTTCGCAGGATGCAAGAAATCACTTGAATTCTTTCGATATAGGATATATCATATGTGTGTTATCTATTTTTATAAGAAATTAGAAGTTTTATAATTAAAGGAGGATAGAAAGCAATGTGCAAAAACGGTGGTTAAAGTGCCTCTTACATTCTGGTGCATGTCTACTTTTCAAGGTCACAAAACTAGACTTACTACATACAGAAGCCCCAGTTTTCAATCCCAAAATTCTGCGAACCTTTTCTGGACATTTGCATTGCAAACTGAAGTCAAAACATTGATTGCAATTATCAGGATTATCTAGCGATAATCTTGGTTTATCACATTTTAAAAGTGATAACTATGCTTGTCTTCCGGATAAACTTGCTGACAATGGAGGAGGAATGTCTTCTGGTATCTATCTTAGCACCAACAATGTGACCTGGAGACATATGACCTCATGACCCAGACCCAACATAGACAGGTTCGTTGGTAAATGCCAAGTTTGCAGTGTCTCCTGGTCTCCTTCATGACAGATTATCCCAGTTTCCTCCATATTGATCATGTGCTGTTTCCAAGAAACGCCCACCCAGGTGCTAGCTTGCTAAAAGAATTCTGCTAAGGAGACATGAGGACAAGCCCTTCCTCACTTTAAATGGGCGCACAGCACAGCTCAACATTTTATGGGAGGGGCAATATGGGCAATATCCAAAATTTTACGGTGTTCAGTGAATTTTTAGGGGGGCAAATGCGCCACTCGCTTCGAACGGTCTCATTCATTTGAATCACGAGACAGATGTTCAGTTTCATTCAGATGAAATTCCAAACATTCTTCGGCGTTTTTAGAACAAAGTGGTTTGAGGATAAAGAAAGTAATCTCGCAAAGCCCTTTCGACAAATATTAGGATTCCCACCATGCGGAAACAATAGTGTGAGGTCTCTCTCAGTGTTGTCACATGACTCACTGCAGCTGTGAGTCAACGGCTCCTATACGCCTGCGCAGTTAACAAAATGGTGAAAAATCTGCAGAACTCCCTAAACAGCTTTTTTACCTAAATTAACTTTGCCTTCTTATCTCAACGTAGTCAGTTTCTTGGACTTGGTACAAGGCTCAATAGTCCGGAAAATGCGAAATATGAAAAAATCGTATTTCCGGACAATTCGGACTAAATAGAGAGAAAAGCTCTTTACATATTCTCTAAAAGTACTCAAAAAGTTCATTGAGAAGAAGCAAAGAAGAGAACGAAATAGCGAAATAAATTCTTGTTATTTCATCAAGGCTGTTTTTTGCTTAGATGACCATGTATTTTAGAATATTGTGTCATTGAATGAAAAAAGATTATAGTCTCGTGCTCTACTCACTGGACTTCTTCTGAAGTTTGCTCATTAAATAGACATGCAACCCCTTGACTATCCTTGAAATACAGTAATTTGAAGATTATAAAAGATATTCAAATTCATATCTATCTTACCCCAAAACAGCTACCCCGACTTTTGCAGGGGGCAACCTCGCTCCCAAGACCTTTTGCAATATTTGGGACGCTTTTGGTCTCCATCCCAAATATGACATAAGGCCCTGGGATGAAGTTGGCAAAAGGGGGCGGTTGGTTTTGGAGCCCCAAGAAACAACCCTCAAGCGCTGTGGGTGCTGCGGGGCATCACGAGTCACGTGGATGGACGAAGCGCGGACCAAACCAACAACAGACGACATAGCAGTGTGACGTTCAAGCCAAAAGACTTCATTACTACAGCAGATATTTATCCATCGTAAGTAACAGTTGCTTTATTATTTATCACTGTTTGTATTTTGATATATGATACTACTTTATGTCGTGTTTGGAACCATTTTCCTGATCTTTTAGCCGTTGAAAGCAGCTTGAACTTGTGGCAAGTCGAAATGACTCATTCAATTTGTTGTTAGGCCGTTGTAGACCTGCGAGGTTAGGGATGTCATACGTTAGGGGTTGTTTTCGTTGCATGTTTGTTGACGGTGAAAAATACTTGTTTGTTTTTTACTCAAAACCTTTCATAAAATTTTCAATTAATATTAAAATTTCAATCATTTGGGACTTAAATCGTATATATTTGGTGTATTTCTTGCAGTGTAATCAATTTATTGCGACTTTAGTTTTTGCAACAATGACATTTAGGAGTCTTGCCTTCAAAACATTTGATTTTCAACTTATCCTTCGCATTGAGCACTTTCATTCCGTAAAATGTTTCGAGAACATCTTCTATTTTAAGACCATCATTCACACCGTTATTTACTCGTGAAGACTTAAGGT